>PVJS01018906.1:15829-34418 GCA_004027185.1 Glis glis | reverse complement strand
ACAGGGTCTCGTTAGGTTGCTGAATCTGGCTACATTGGTAAGGCTATTCTTGAACCTGAAATCATTCTGTCTCATCGTCCCAGGTATTGTGATTACAGACATGTGCCACCGCTCCAGTCTCTTTCTCTCTCTCTCTTTTCTTCTTGTGATATTGGGGGTTGAATCCAGGGGTTTTCTACCTCTGTCTACACCCCAAGACCTATTTTATTTTTCTTTTGAAACTGGGTGCTATAGTTAGATATAAAATGTCCCATAAAGAGCTCATTTATTAATGTTTGGAGCTGATGTAATTGAGTCATGAGGGTTGTAATCCCAACAGTAATTGTAATGGATTTATCTGGGTAGTGGCCTGGGCCAGTAAGGTGGGGCTGGAGGGGATGTGTCCCTGGGGGTGCAGCCTTGGGGATTATATATGGTTCCTCCTCCCCCAGCTCTCGTTTTTGCTTCTGGCCTCCATGGTGTGAGGAGCATGGCCCATGTGCTCTCCTTCTCTACTCCTTCTGCCACTATGCCCTGAGATCCATGGTCCCCAGCCTCTCATGGACTGAACTCCAAACTGTAAGAAAATGAATATTCTTTCCTCTAACTTACATGATCAGTCTTTTAGATTATAGCTGTAAGAATGCTGACTGTAACACTGGGTTTCACTAAGTTACTGTGCACTGGCTCAGAACCTGTGATCCTCCTGTCTCAGCCTCCCAAGTACTAGGATTACAGGTGTGCACCACTGCCCTTGGCTGAAAGTGAAGTATCTTAATGACATCTTTGAGATGCATGTCAACTCCAAATCTGAAGCCCTATCTACCTCTGTACCCTTGATGCATATATACATCAGTTCATTCTCTTTTTGATTTAGCCAGTTTGCTTTCGATTATCTTTTTCTTAAAAACTAGTATTATTAATGTGATGATGACTGGTCTCCAGATGCAAGTGTGGTCCTTTCTCCCATTTCATACTCAGATGAGCATAGATTGCTTTGCTATCATTGAACTTATGCCCAAACACCCTTTCCTGTGGTTCACCTTTTGTGAAAACTTGAGTAATTCTTGCCCTCTGCCATCATCTTAACATGATAGAACAGTGAGGGTGATGAAGGTTTTAAAGTTAGATAAAGAAGTGAACATTATGAAATACTTCCATTTGGAGGAAAATATGCTCACAGCAATCCAAGTAACCTCAGTATTCTAATAATTCAAACTGAAGCCTGGTTGAAAATAATTCACAGAGCTGCATATCTGTCAACAGACTGATTCCCTGTACCACAATGACTTTTGTGTCACCTTGAGTGGAAACTATTAATTCCTATTTCTTTGTGATTCTTTGAACTATATAATTCTCATTATGGAGAATGTCATGAAAAAAAAGGCAGCAAGCCTCTGCATGAAGAGCTGTGAAATTCATTCGTGAGTAACAGCAATCAACTAGTTTATCTCACACGCTGCCCACAAGAATGATGCAAAAGCACAGAATCCAGGACAAACTAAAAAAATCTAAAACAGGCCTGGAGGAGATGTGCCTTCTAACTTGGTCTGGTAGAAGAGAGATCAAAGTGGCATGTCTGGCAGAATTAAACCAGCCATGGTTGTAGTGGAGATAATTTAGCCTGAGTCTTCATGTCTGGTGCTAGAAGAGCAGCTGGCATCATGAAGGAAGTCTAGTCTAATGCAGTAGGGTGGGAGATGTGGTGTCATTGAGCACAGAGAGATCTTGGTTTGCAGTTCCATTACAGAATGAATGCTATGTGGCACCAGCATGCTACTTGGCACCAGTGTGTTGGCTTCCTATTTAAAACAGCTCTTTATGTCCCTGTGGACTGGGAATTTCAGTGAGGAAAACCAGAGTAACTAGTGTAGAACAGAAGCTTAAGAGAAGCAATCAGGTCATACAACTGATATTTCATTGACTAATACATGAGATAAATAGATTAACATGAAAACATTTACAAATAACATTCTCCCATTGAGAAAAATCTAGTAGTTTCTTTTATCTGACTATACATGGGATGGATTCATGGGAACCATGGTCTTTGTCAGGTGAACCTTTCATCTTTTCTTTTCCCATGGTCTACCTCTCAATAGCAACAGAGAACTCTGTAATACTTCAAGCACTCTATTTATATGCCAAGAAATGGAGTCTTAAGAGCTCATTGTGGAGTGTTTATAAGTCCGGAATATACACCGAAGCAAGGAGGACAAACAAAGGCCAGGGAAAGAAATAATAGGGCTTAAAAGTACAAGTTACTCACTTCATAAATGTAGCCTACCTTTAAATAGAAAAGAAGTGCAAATTATCCTTCTGAGTATTGAGCTTCTTTGCATATATATATATATATATATATATATATATATATATATATATTTTGCGGTACTGGGGATTGAACGCAGGGGCATTCTACCTCCGTGCTATGCCCCCGGCCCTATTTTTTTTATACTTTATTTTGAAACTGGGTCTCACGAAGTTGCGGAGGGCCTCACTAAGTAGAGAGAGAAAGAGAGAGAGAGAGACAGGGAGAGAGAGAGAGAGCTGAGGCTGGCCACGAGCCCGGATCCTCTAGTGTCCGCCTCCTAAAGTACTGGGATTACAAACGTGCGCCACCACGCCCGGCTGCTTCTTTGCATATTATACATTTACCTCCTTTCAACATAGTATTATTGTAAAAAATCTACTCTTTCTGAATGAACTCTTATTCTTAGATTTTTTTTATTCCCTTTCTCACTGTTGTCTTCCACAGGCTCACTTCTAGAAGCTAATTTTAATGACGAATGTCATCTTTCAGAGACTTGGAGCATCTATCTAGTGGCTAAGAAGCTACTAATTCATATTTGGTGATTTATTTCATTAAAATCAATCAGTAATTTTTAATAACTCAAAAAATTCACTTGTTTCTAAAATATGCTAAAGATAATATATTTTTTGTTGTTGTTTGGCAGTACTGGGGATTGAACCCAGGGCCTCTCACATGCTAGGTAAGTGCTCTACCACTAAGCCACATCCCCCAGCCTTTGAAGAGAATGATTTATCAGTGATAATGACTGATTCTGAATATTGCAATATTCAAAATATTCAAAATATTGCAAAAGAATAAATGTGGAAATGAAGGCAGGTTAATTTATGGAAATAACTGACTAATAACACCAAACAATGGTCAGCTTCTATATAAAAAATAAGCTTCTAATTAAGCTTCACTGTATACCTTTGAATTAGGGAACATGAATATTATTATCTCAATTTTACAAATGGGAAAATTGAAAGTATTTGAATACAATTAAATAGTTCTAGTCAGAATAAAGGAAACATACTTCTATGTGCTTCTATTAAAAGTCATGAACAATACAAGCTTTGATATATTATTTGATTTGATCCTTGTAAAAGAACAATCTCTGAAACCAGTGGCTAATCCAGAAAATATATTTCTTGTTTGCATTGTATCCCCAACAGGGTTTGGCAGGGATGGCATTGATTGTATGTCTTCACAGGGACTTAGGTAATTTCTACAAGGACAGGGAATAGAGAAATTTGTTTGTTATCTCTTTTGTCATCCATCCAGAAATGACACATTTATTTGGACAAATCAAATCACATGGCCACAACTAGCTTCAAAGGTGGCAGGGAATTACAAGTTCACTTTATGTTTAGATAGAAAAACATGAGAATATATTTGAAAACATCTTAATGTTTACCACAATCCACCATAGTCTTTACTATTCTCAGAATACTTCCAGATATATTAATAACACACCAAAGTCTATTTATAGAGGAGAAGGAAGATGGTGACAGAGTAAGACCCTAAGGCAAGCTTGTCTCTAACTCATCTCGGGGAGCTCCAAGTTGAGCAGTATCCCACATGTCAGACTACCTTCAGGGGAGGTGGGAACTAAGGACAGAGAAACTCAAAAATATCTACAAGGATGTTTTAAACACCAAGGCTGAAAAGGGGAAAAAGAAGCAATAAATCCCCAAATAAGCAGAGATGTGAGAACAAGATCCTGCACACCCAAATGGCAGGCACTCAGGAAAACTGCGCAGAATCTCACATCAGAACCTGAGACTTACTCCACAGGCACCAAGTGTACCAGACACAGAATCGCACAGCCCTGTGATGGCACTGGACAGGAAAAGGTTACCAAACCCACCACCCCCTCCCTCCCTATCTCCCAGGACCCACAGCATGATTGGCAGCAGAGGTGAATATGCGATCCTCATGGAGGTGAGTGCAGACCCCTCACCATGGGTAACTGAAAAAAAAAACAGAAAAAGTGAGGGTGGGAATACACACAGACCCTGGCTGCATGTCGCACATGAAATTTTGAAAAAAAAAACAACAACAACACCAGGCTTGGAAGCTGTAGATCAACCCATCCTTTTCTGTGGAGAATGCAGACTCCCCATGTTTGCTGGGGACAGACTCTGAGTGTGGGGCCCAGTGCTTTGCACCTGCACATATAGAGGGAGACACCAGTCCAGGGTCTCACTAGAGGCCCTAGTGATGGGGCGGCAGATTGTATTCTTTTTTACAGGTTTCCAAGCAAGCAGGAACCCTTGGGATGTGCTTGGGAACCTACAATAATAAGTGGACCTTAAACAGGGCTGCAGAAGCCAAGTATGAGAGTTTATTGTTGTTGTTATTACTTGTTCGAGTTTATTTTTAATTTGTTCTATATGTTTTTTGCCACTGCTGTGCATTTACTTGTTGGTAGTTTTTCCCCCTTTTGTTTTTTCTCTCTCTTTCCCCTCCTTCCTTTTTCTTTTCTTCTCTCTCTTTTTTGCAGTGCTGGGGATTGGGACTAAGACCCTTGTGAACACAGGGTGATCACCCTGGTCCACAACCCCACCCCCAGCCTAGAAAAACCTCTTCTCAGAAGCCACCAGTTTGGGCCAGTCCCTCCCTTTTCTTCCATCCCATTCTGCCTTATAAACAAAATAGGGAGCCCTGAAGGCAGGAGAGCAGGCTTGAACCAGAGCTTTGGAGCAGCATTCACATCTCTTCTAAGCAAACCTCGATCTAAGAAGAAAGATCCAGCAAGAGACTATCCAAAGCCATAACATAATTCAGATCTTCTCCAATAAGGAAATTTTACTCACTTTTGGTTAAAAAATTCTTAAGGCTTCCCCTCCCCCATTTTCTTCCTTTTTATTCTCCTTTCCTCTTGTTTGTGTATGTGTGAGCGATTTTGTTCTGGTTTGTTTGTTTGTTTGACTCCCAGTGTACATATTTGCCTGTGTCTTGTATTTTATCCATTTATTATCACTATATATAAATATTCTATACTAGTTACTAGAATATACCTTTATATTCAGTATCTTTATTTTTTATTATCCTTATCCTAACCTTACTTAATCTCTTATCCTACTTGATTCTATTTTCTACTTCACCCTATTCTTGCATACCTCGTATTGTTTTTCTCCTCACTCACCCTTTACCATTGATTATATCACAGTTTGCCCTTGTATATACCATCTGACTCCTCTAAATCCCTACTGCTGAGACTGGACCAGAAAGATGAAACAACAAGATGGACTTCTGGACACTAAGGACAGGCCCATCCCAGCTGACAGATGGAGCCACCCAGCACCCTACACATAGAAATTTAAAAACACACAGAACACAAACTGTACTAGCAGGGAGGTGACAGGCAGGACCCCAGTGTTTAATACCTGGGACCCAACAATGTGGACAGACAGAATCCTGGAGTAACTGCAACCCAGTCTGTGAGATCTGCAGGCAGAACAACAGAGGTGTGATATGGGACACAGACCTCAAAGACAGCATTATAGGGTGATAAATACTCACAGAAAGCTTAACCATACAGCTGAGACTATTCACTTTTAAGATGTACCTTGAGGTAAATATTTACCTCCAGAATAAGATATTATAAAGGTAGAGAGATTAGAGACAGGAAACTCACAGATGAGAGAGAGAGAGAGAGAGCCAGAAAAAGCAACAAAGATACAAACTTAAGAAATTTAAGATATCTGAAAACATGAGAAAGAATAGCAAGGAAACAATGAGCCCCCACAATACCACAGCAAAAGAATCCACAAACTCAAAGCTACAGAGAATGCCAGAAGGAGAATTCAGAAGTTTAATAGTAGAAATGATACATAATTTCAGAAAAGAGTTCAGAGTGAGCCTGAAAGAAATGAGAGATCATTTCAGCAAAGAAACTGATATCCTGAACAGGAATCAAAAAGAATCTCTGAAGGGAGTGAAGGATGCAATAAATGAAATGAAAACATCAATACAAACCGTCAATGGTAGACTAGACCACATGGAAAACAGAGTCTCACCCTTAGATGACCAATCCAAAAGTGAACACATAATATATAATTTAGATACATCAATTGGACAGCATGAGCTGGACATCAAAGATATTTGGGATAATTTTACGAGATAAAACATAAGAATAATAGGCATAGAAGAGGGTCTAGAAGTCAAAACCAAAGGAATAAAAAATCTCTTCAGAGAAATAATATCAGAAAATTTCTTAAACAAAAAAACTGAGGTTGATACACAGGTACAGGAAACATATAAAATTCCTATTAGATAAGATCAGAGAAAAGGTTCACCACACCACATAATAATTAAATTGACTAGCATAGAGGCCAAGGAGAAAATCTTAAATGCAATGACAGTAAAAGACTGAGTGACATTCAGAGACAAAACAAGAATCACTCCAGACTTCTCAAGCCTTCATAGAAGATCTAGTCTCAATACATCTCAATCTACTACATGAAATAGAGACGGGACTCTCCCAAACACATTCTATGAAGCCAGCATCAATGTAATACCCAAACTGAATAAAGACAGCTCAAGAAAAGAAAACTACAGAGCAATATCATTGATGAGTTTAGATGCAAAACTTCTAAACAAAATACTAGCAACGCGCATTCAAAACCACATCAATAAAATTATACACTATGACCAAATTGGGTTCATCCCAGGAATGCATGGCTGGTTCAACATATGAAAAAAATCCATGTAATTCACCAAATAAACAGAACTAAGGACAAAAGTCGCATGATCATTTCAATAGGTGCTTAAAAAGCATGCAACAAAATCAAGCACCCATTCATGCTAAAAACACTGCAGAGAATTGGAATAGAAGAAACTTACCTCAAAATCATAAAGGCAATATACAATAAACACACAGCCAACATCATATTAAATGGGGGAAAAACTATGAGAGTTCTCTTTAAAATCAGAAACAAGACAAGGATGCCCACTATCACCACTCCTTTTCAAAATAGTATTTGAAATTCTAGCCAAAGCAATAACGCAAGAGAAGGAAATCAAAGGACTACAAATAGGAAAAGAAGAACTGAAAATAGCTCTATTTGCAGATGACATGATCTTATACTTAGAAGACCCAATTAAACTCAACAAAAAGACTTTTAGAACTGAATTACAAATTCAGCAAAGTTTCTGGATACAAAATCAATCTAAAAAAAATCAGAAGCTTTTCTATATGCCAAGCATAAACCGATAAAGAAATCTAGAAAATGTTTCCATTCACAAAAACTTCAAAAAGAATAAAATATTTAGGAATAAATCTAACCAAGGAGGTTAAAGACCTCTACAATGAAAATTGTAAAATATTAAAGAAAGAAATTGAAGAAGATCTTAGAAGGTGGAAGGATCTGCCATGCTCTTGGATAGACAGAATAAATATCATCAAAACTGCTGTCCTTCCAAAAGTGATCTACAGATTCAATGCAATCCTCACTAAAATACCATGATCATTCTTCACAGATCTAGAAAAATCAGTCATTCATTTATAACAACAAAAATCCCAGAATAGCTAAAATAGTTCTCAGCAATAAGAACCATGCAAGAGACATCACAATACCTGACTTAAAACTATAGTACAGAACCATTGAAATAAAAAGGCATGGTATTGGCATAAAAGCAGACACATAGACCAATGGAGCTGAATAGAAGATTCTGAAACAAATTCATAAACTTACAGCCAATTGATTTTTTACAAAGGTGCTAAAAACATATACTGTAATAAAGATAGCCTCTTCAACAAATAATGCTGGCAAAACTGGTTATCCATATGCAAAGAAATGGAAATAAACCCCACTTTCTCACTTTGCTCAAGAGTCAATTCAAGATGGATCAAAGACCTGGAAATTAGACCAGAAACTTTGTAGTTACTGGAAGAGGGCACAGGGCCAACACTTCAACATATAGGAACAGGTAAAAACTTCCTTAACAAGACCCCCAAAGGCACAAGAAATTAAAATGAAGATTAATATGTCAGAATGCATTAAACTGAAGAGCTTCTGTGCAGCAAAGGAAACAATCGAGAGCCTCAAAAAAGCCAATGGAATGGGAGATCTTTGCCACCTACTCCTCTGATGGAGGACTAATATCTAGAATATACAAACAACTCAAGAAACTTATCACCAAAAAAACCAAATCACCTAATCAAAAACTGGGCAAGTGAACTAAATAGACACTTCACAAAAGAAGAAATACAAATGGCCAATAAATATATGAAAAAAATGTTCATCATCATTAGTAACCAGAGAGATGCAAATCAAAACTATCCTGAGATTTCACCTAACCCCAATTAGAATGGCGATCATTAAAAACACAAACAATAATAAATACAGGCGAGATTGTGGAGAAGTAGAAACTCTGATACATTGTTGGTGGGATTGCAAATTAGTGCAACCACTTTGTAAAACAGTGTGGAGGGTCCTCAGAAGGATGGGAATGAACTTACCATATGACCCAGCTATACCACTCCTGCATATCTACTCAAAAGAATTGAAACCAGACTACCATAGTAATACATGCATACCTATGTTTATAGCTGCAAAATTCATAATTGCCAAACTATGGAACCAGCCAAGATGCCCATCAACAGATGAATGGATTACAAAATTATTGGAGATATATATATATATATATACAATGGAATTCTACTCAGCTATAAAGAACAAAATTATGTCATTTGCAGGGAAATTGATGGAACTAGAGAATATTATGCCAAGTGAGATTAGCATAATATTCACAAAAAATGAAAGATGGGATGTTCTCCCTCATATGCAGAATCTAGGAAGAAATTGGGTCCCAGGAGGGACTCTAGACAAAGGAGGAGAAACCTTAATGGAGTGAAGAAGGGGGCATAACTGAAGGAGATGGGAGAGGGTAGGGAGTCTTGAAGAGGGAAACACTTCAATGGTCATGATATACATACACAAACTTAGCTAATCAATGTGTTGAGCACAGTTAGGTGGGGAGGGAGAAAGAGTGGGGTGGGAACCAGGGGAGGGCCTAAAAGTACTGTGTGTTAGCTAGGCATGGTGGCGCACACTTGTAATCCCAGTACTTGGGAGGCTGAGACAAGAGGATCGCAGGTTCATGGCCAGCCTCAGCTACTTAGTGAGGTCCTCTGCAACTTAGTGAGACCCTGTTTCAAAATAAAGAATAAAAAATGGGCTGGGGGTGTAGCTTGGGTACTGTGTGCATGTATGCCTCTATCACCTTGAACTTCATCATGATGTATGATTACAATGCATCAATAAATAAAAGACTATTTACATATTCCCTTTTTTTTCTGTTATCTTTATCACTACATGGTCTCATATCTCCTAATTATAGATAGATGCTTGGCTGCATATATTTTGGGATTTAAAAACACTACCACTAATTACCACATAGGTTTTTTTTTTTGTTTGTTTGCTGTCTAATAAGTGACTCATAATCAAAGGCTTGAAATAAATAATAATAATAGCAGCACATAGGCACTTTTATCATATTATCTTTTTTAATCTTTATCTTGGCTATGATTACTTTTTTCAAGCAGGGATTTGAGACTTGGGAATTTTCACTGAAAATTATTATAGTCTTTTAGTTATAGCACTATAATTATATAGCACTTTTAGTTACAAAGAATAATATGAGTAAATGAAAACTAAAATTGATAGATAAGTTTAAATACATAGCACATATAAGGAATTTGAAAATAAAGCATCAAGAAGGTAAAGAAATTATATTCCTAGAGAATATAAATATTCTTAAAATGAATGAATAAAATATTCAAGACAAATGAGTAAAATATGTTGTAACTCTGCACTTAAAGCAAGACTCATGACCTTTCCCAGAAAGATGTAGGCTTCTAAAGTGTTCTAAGCATCAGGAAGGGAATATTTCAATACTCAACAAATGTTTGGTTGAGTAGAACATAAGTCAAAAATGGTTTTATCAGAGAATAAAATTTTGATGAATCTCAATTAATTAACTGAGTAACTGATTCACAGTCAGGGCCAGGAGGTATTGCTCTCTCTAGCCTCTGCTTTGAAATCTTCTATAGTCTGAATGTTTGTATCACCCTAAAACTCCTATGTTGAAACCTAGTCACCACTGTGATTGTATTAGAAGGTGAGAGCTATGTGAGGAGATTAGGTCATGACTGTAGAGCCTTTGTGAACAAGATTAATGACTTTACAAAAGTTGCCCAGAGTGAGAAGGCACAGTCTATCAACCAGGAAATGGGTTCTCATTAGTTATCAAAATGGCTAGTGCCTTGATCTTGCACTTTCCAGCCTCCAGAACTGTGAAAAGTAAGTTTCTATTATTTATAAACCACCCCGTTTATGGAGTTTTGTTATAGCAGCCCAAGTGGACAAAGACTGACAATTATTATTCCCATTTGTCCCTTTCACCAGATAAGTATTATCAAAGATATCCTGTCTCTCTCCACAATGGTGTATTTATTGTGTTGAGGGTGTTTAATCAGTTTTAATGTTTTTTTTTGTTGTTGTATACCAGAATGTAATAACTGGACAAAACTTTGAGTTGTCTCCTGATGGGATGGAGTAAGACTTTTGTTTGTGTATGGGATAGTTGCATGATGAAACCCCAGACAGTTTTGAATGTTTATTTTGGGAGGGTAGAGTAAGTGGCTACTAGCAACCAAGGAACAGAACATAGTAAAAACATTTGTATTTTGATCTGTTGCCCAGAATTTCCATGGGGGAAGCCCTTCCTTATTCTTAGTCCACATGGTTTGGATAGACTGGCAGTCTTCACTTCCATTTTTCCATTGCCAAGCTTGGGTAAAAACCCAGACTTGGCCAGGGAAAGTCCCATCTTTTTGATATAGCAATGGGTTGAGGCTGATCATCAATACCCAAAAAGAATGACGTGAGTTGTCTTCAAGAAATTGGAGGAAACTCTTAGGAAAATATGATCATTTCTATGAAATTGCCATAAGTAAGTTTAGAAATTTTGGTGGCCTTTGTCACTTTACTCTGAGTATCAAACTTTCTGGTTTTCATAATCATATATATATATATATATATATATATATATATGCACACACATATACATACATATATTATAAATACACTATATATATACAGTGTATATACTATATATCTGTATATACTACATATTTCTCTGATAAAATTGTTTATGAGGCAGGGTGCAGTGGTACCTGCCTATAATTCCAGTACTGGAAGGCTGAAATAGGAGCATTGGAGGTTTGAGGCCAGTACATAGCAAGATTCTGTTTTGTTTTTTTTTTTTTTGCGGTACCGGGGATTGAACCCAGGGGTGTTCCACCTCCGAGCTACACCCCCAGCCCTATTTTTTATACTTTATTTTGAAACCGGGTCTCAAGAAGTTGCAGAGGGCCTCACTAAGTAGCTGAGGCTGGCCGTGAACCCAGCTCCTCTGGTCTCTGCCTCCCAAGTACTGGGATTACAAGTGTGTGCCACCATGCCTGGCCAAGATTCTGTTTTAAAATAAAAAATGGGTGGTGGTATAGTTCAGAGGTAGGATGACCCTGAATCCAGTCCCCTACCCTGGAGAGATTGCTATGAAGATTCAATGAGATAATATTTATATAAATATCAATCCATGGCTTTGTCTAGTTTAGAATATATGTAAATTAAATATGTAAAGCCGAAGTGTAATGATGGAAGATAGAAGGAATGTAGGAATTTCTGATACCCATGAACTATTTTTCTATACAATATTTCTTGTATTATAGAATTTGACTTATTTCTTGTTTCTAGTTATAGTTATATTTGGATTAATCAGTCTTGAACTAATCATTCACTACAAAAATATGATCTTGTGTTTACTTCAGCCACATATATACTAAAATTAGAACAATACAGAGATTAGCATGGCTCCTGCCCAAGAATGATATGAAAATTCATTAAGTATTCCATATTTTTATACAAATGAGAAAACATGATGTATAAAAGATCTGACAACATAAAAAGAAAACATCTTCATGATGTATAAAAGATCTGACAAATATAGTAAACTTTGTACGTCAGTAGAGAGGTATGTACGTGCTCATGATGACTGTAGGGCCTGCAAATTTTAGAATTTGTTTAACATAGCTTTAGTGTAGAGTGAGATTTACTTCACTTAAATGCTTGTAAATCACTTCATCATCTGGGGAACACACACCTTTGTAAAATTGGAATACCCTATCCTTTTGTGTAGTTTTGATATTTTCAAATAATAATTATCAAATGTAAGACACCTGCTATTAAACTCAAACTGTATTCTCAGTGACATGTTTAATATCTCTGATACCTAACTGCTATCCTCATTTTTTTTCCAAGAAGGGAGAAGAGTAAGTCTCCACTTAATTCCAAGAGTGATGCTTTTACTTCAAGAATCATAATTTAAACAGTGATCTCAAGGAAAAGGAACTTTCAGCGTGGAGGCAAAATATTAGGTATACTTAATTAAATTCTCTTCAAGAAGAATGGTGTGGTCACCAGAAAATTTGTCAAGTAAACATTCTTTGGTATTCTTCTTTCTGTAATTTATATACAATTATTGGAATCTGAGGACTGTACAAGCTGCTTATTAGAGTTCTCCTTTTCTTTTGTGCAAACCATGAATTCCATATAAACATTCAAATAAAGATCATCTTCTATCCAAATATTGGCCATCCTTCATCAAGTTCATTCCCATTATGACTAAGGATAATGAATCAGTTTTCTTTGGTCTCCATGTTTTGCAAAGTTAGAAACGAAAGAGAAAAAAGGTAAATAAACATCCTAAATACTGGATATTAGTTCTCAAATGCTTCAAACAGAAACCCTACCTATGTTCCAAGTGAAAAAAAATAGGTTTCTATAAAAGTTTTTTTAGATAACATGGATATTTTCCTAAGGCCTTGTTTTATGTCTGGCTGTGCAGAAGGAGGGCATGATGAGAGGAGACAGGGAGAGGAAAATAGCAAACAGAGAAGAGATTTTAAATGGATGGTTATTTTACAAATTGTGATAGTTGGTGTGGTTTGTCAACTTGACTCACCCCAGATCATATGACTTTGGTTGTGTAACAGTGGATTGAACCGAAGTCCTGCCCTGAATGTGGGTAGCAGGGTTCTGATAGGTGCAGGACTTGGATGGAAGAAGGAGAAAGCCGCGTAGGAGCCGCTACTCTTCCTGAAGAGAACGCATCTGCTCTCGTTTGAGATCGTCAGTCTGCAATTTTGCCGTTTCCTTGAGGAGCTTCTTGATCTTCTGCTCTTGTCTGGATCCTCGGCCTCCAGCCTTCGAACTGAAGCTTCGCCGTCGTTTCTCCGAGGAGCTTCCTTGTCTTCACATCTTGGACTGGACTTCGAACTGAAGCTTCGCCATCGTTTCTCTGAGGAGCTTCCTTGTCTTCACGTTTTGGACTGGACTGAATTGGTTGTTGCTTCAATCGTGGGGCTCCGGCTCTTAGACCACCCGACCAGCTGCTGATTCCTCTGACTCTTCACGTGTGGTCGAAATTCAGGACTACATTGTGAGCTAATCTAATAAATCCTTTTTTTTCCCCCTTCATTCTGTGAATTCTGTTGATCTGGTGAACCCTGACCAACACAGATGATTCTTTTTTCCTTTCCTTTCAGTTTTCTCTGAGTTTATCATTTAAAGACCCAAATTATGACATTAGAATTCCCTTGGGAATTATTTAATTCAGATCATCAAAGCCACTGCATTCATGAAATAAGTCTTAATTAGAAAGATCTCAGAGATGACTCAAAGTAAGCACTTCCCAAACACTGACTTAAAAAACACTTTTCAGTGGCATATGTAGTTTCATAGAGTATGTAGGATTTTACTTTGTAATTTCTGAGTGACATATAATAAAAATATTTAAGTAAGTATGTATATGTATACATATGGTTTTGAATCAATAAATTATTTAAAAATATAAGTATTTAAGTGCAATCTTAAGAACAGAAATAATACATAAAGTATAAATATCCACTTTTCCATTAAAATGAAAACTTTTAAACTTTAACTTATTTAAAAATTATAATTTGTATAAAAAGAAATTTAACAATCTAATAGTGCATTATACTTGGTTTTGTGAATAAATATTGATTAAAATATACATTTTTTAAATGTATGTGATGATAGGAGAAAAAGTTACCATTATGACCTAACGTGTAGAAACCTTTCTCTGTACTTTAACAAATAAATAATGGATATATTTTTACATTTTACTTCCTACTGGATAGAAAAGAGCAAGTTGAAGCTGCTATTTGAAAAAAGTCTGCAAATAACATATTGTATGCAGAATAATTTTTCCTCATAATTCAAAGCCATATTTAATAATCATTACATTAGTTTATGTTCCTCAAATTGATTTTTGAAGTACTAAATATGCACAAGAATTTTCATCTGATGAAGGGAAAATTGAACAAAATTTGCAGAATTATATCATTATGCCCCTCGTTTCCTTATTGCATTTCAACATCAGTGTTCATTGTGCTTCCTGCCTTTAACAAATGGTCAATTATGGATATAAATTAAAGAATATTTGACTGAGAATTTTAAAAAGCAATGTGCTATTTAAAATTCATGCACTAGCTAGGGGTTACCAACTGAGTCAGAAACTAAGTGTCTGATTTAGGAGCCAGCTCATTTGACCTCCTCTAAGCACTGAACATGTTCACTTACAGATACATATGGAGGGTCTTAAACTTCTTCCTTCTGAAGGAAACATTTCCTAAATAATTATTTTCTGTTTAACTTAAGTAATACAAGTTGCAATAAATATCACCATTATCTTTAACTGCATGGCTATTATACCAAGGGTATATTGGACCAAGGGTGGGAATGAACTATTCCAAGTCCAAGCTCTTCATTTTCTCCAAAGAGATCCACAGAGTTGATGCCTTCGCCAAGTGGTTAAGGTAGTCAGATGTTTAGCATGAAAAGCAGTTCATCAATGTTTATGTTGTTAATACTGGTGTTAGTTTTAAATAGTTATTATTATTTATTTTCATATGGTTTTTAATTTATATTATCTCCAAGTTGAAACAAAAAGAAAATTCAGTTATCCTTAGTGTAACAATATTTTTATTACCAATGTCAAAGTTCTAGCAAATTGTTAAATTCAAAGTGGCATTACTAGCATTTTTTATTTATGAAGGTTATTGTTTATTTTTCTTTAGTCCTATATTAGATATTGTACATAGACTTTGAATCCTAATTGTTTCAATAACTTATGCCAATTCATCTTTAAAGAGTCAGAATTTCTGACACTGACATTGCAAAAAAATGGTAATTCAGACTCAAAAGCTGATCTTAAAGTACAGAACAGTAAAATAGCTGGGGGAAAGCTCACCAAATGCCGTGTGCATGTATGTCACTATGAAGTACATTATGATGTGAGACTATAATGCACCAATAAAAGTATTAAAAAGTAAAATAAGAAATAATTACCTAATAATTATTTGCATATAGAAAATTCCATATTTATATGGAGTTCACATTTTCCATTCTTAATTTTGTTTGTTTTGTACTGTGTATATCAAAGTCCAACAGCAAAGTAAAAAATAATAAAATATCTAAAACTGAGGGAAATAAATACTCAGACTGGGTGATACAGTTGATGGAGGAGCTAAGTAACCAATCAAGATTAGCACCAGAAGGAGTCTACTGCCATCCCCTGGTACTGCAGAGTCAGGTGATGTGGAATCCCAAAACCTGGCAGGATGCCATGGTTTGAACTGCAGCTATGGAGGATGAGGCTACTACTGAAGATGCTGTCCACGACAGTCAGAGAAGGGCAGAAATAACTTGGTTTATATCTTCCTCTCACCTTCCAGTCTTCTACCAGTGCCTCACATTGGTCAAGTTAAAACAGAAGTAGCACCCATTTCTTCTCTGTTTCCCCACTTCCACATTGGGAAATTTTCTTGTGATACAGTGAAGATAATGGGGAGGGTTCCTGTAATCTCTTTCCCTTCCTTCCTTCCTTCCTTCCTTCCTTCCTTCCTTCCTTCCTTCCTTTCTTTCTTTCTCTTTTTTAATGGACAATGGAGATGATGTTATGTACTTCTTGTTCTAGGATTATAATATACTTTGGACAAAACATTTCCACACATTTAGTGTGACACATTACTTACATGAAGGAATGCTTCCCTCAAATAGGTCGTAATCTTCTTGGGGAACAAAGCCATTGTTTAATTTCCAATTCCAGGGATATCATATTGTATATATCACACATCAAGTATAAACAGAGCTGTGAAGAAATTAATCCACGAGCTCCCAGAATTAAATGATGCCTGAATAACAAAAGCTGGAAATAGGAGACTAAATGTCCAAGGTAGCAGACTCATAACTACATACCTCCAGATTTCCCTTCCTCTTGGAGAATTTTTGCTAACGTCATCGCTACCCTCACATGTAATAAGCCCTCTCTAGTTCTTAAAAAAAAAATGCAACCCTAAACATCCAAAGATTAAGAGTAAAGGGAAAAGTCTCTAAATAGGCCAAGATCAGGCTGTAAAGGCAAGCTACGTTGTCATACACACAACAAAAAATAAAAATTTCTTTAAAACTAAATTCTAGTTTAATTAAACTGAATGTTCTTTCAAAATAAATTCTAGTTTAAACTCTCTCTAATTTAAAAGCTTCTTTAAACTAAAACCAAATTGCTAATTTTGGTAGATTTGGTTTGTATTTATTATTGAGCCAAGAGCCAGCAACTTCCTTTCACTAGGACTTTTACTAGGTGTCAATAGATTGATTACAAGCCAAAGTATATTGAGTTTTCTTCCCTCCCCCAGTGTCAGGACATATTTGCACAGCATTAGGAACAGAGGGAGTTCTAAGTTGCACCTTGGTGCACTCTGTCCCCACTGGCTTGCCTGGACTTGACCAGGAGAATGCTTGGCATTGAGCCCATTACTGAACTATGGGCGCTATTGTCTCTGGCTCCTGATTTCGAACGAGAGCTACAATGACTTTAAATCGTGTTTCCTAGAAATGTGTCCCATGTAAGCTCTGTAAATGAACATTGGGGAACATAGTTTTTCTTCCACGCATTTATTTATTCAGCAAATGTTTATTTTGTGTCTGCCCTTGCCCTATATTATGTACTAAGAATGCAAAGAAAAAAGGAAATGCTTTGTATCTGATCCTCAAGAAGCACAGTGAGTTCAGAGATTTACAGAAAGGGAAACACAAAAACATGTATTTAAATAGACAATATGCAGGTTGTTCTAATGTAGTGGACAGAAAATATATGATGGAGGGGTATAGGGAGGTGTGCTGGGGCTAATGGGTGAAGAACGTATTCTAGTTATGAGCATATTCAAAGTCATGGAAACACAGGAGAGCATTGGGGTTTTCAAGGAGCCATACCGACTGCTTTTACGGGACAAAAGTAAGTAATGACTTACTTCACAAGAAGCCATTAAACATTCCTGAGCATGGTGAAACTATTTCAATGATTTGTCTATTAGTATTGAATCCAATGGGCTGAGGTGGAGATTAAGTTTAAAAATGGGAAATTAACTAGAAATAAATGTTAGTAACTGATGAGGACTCTCACTTGAAACTCACTAAGCAGATATAATATTAAGATCTAGATAGTATGAGATAGTTATTGAGCATACATAGAGGAAAAGGCAGTCATGGGTCCAACCTTTGTGGAATCATAGTTCAGGGATGATGATATAATATACTGCAAGGGCGATAACAGAGCTGGCAGGGAAAGGTTAAACACAAGAGAATCTGAAGATGGATGAAAATAGACTTTGAAATGATTGTGTGTGGAAAGATGGAGTGACCTGCTGGAGTAGGGTGAGATCCTATTGTAATATGACTAGTATCCTTACAAAAAGGAGGAATTTAGACATCTACACATATGGAGGATGCTGTGGGAATATGAAGGCAGAGGTTGAGTGGTGTGTCCGCAGGCCCAGGAAGACCAAAGATTGGCAGCAAACCACCAGAAGCCAGAAGAGAGACAAGGAACAGATTCTCTGTCACGAACCCTCTACAGGAACCAACTCTGCCAACACTTTGATCTTGAACTTTTAGCCTTCATAACTGTGAGACAATATATTTTGGGGTTGGTTTAAAAGTCCAGTTTGTGGCACTCTGTTATGGCAACCCCAGGGGACTCAAAGAAATGCTTCTCAGTTCCCCACTCAGGCAGTTTTATTTCATAGTGAGACACATGATAAGAAGTTGATTTTTTTCCAGTCTGTGTCATCATGAAGGGAGCTCCTGTTTTTTTTTTTTTTCTTGCCTCTCTCATAAGTTCTGAGACTATAGCTTTCAACGGTGAACTTATGCTGTTTTTTTTTTTTTT
>PVJS01018906.1:0-15729 GCA_004027185.1 Glis glis | reverse complement strand
GAAAAAAGGACAGAATTATCATTTCTGGTGCCAACACTGATTTTTATTTCAAACGCTATTGGTTTGCTACAGTCCAGTCTTGAATCACTTGCAGAGTTTTGTTAAAGGGAAGGGAGTCAGGGAGGATTGAAGAACCTCATCAAGATGTATGATTACAATGCACCAATAAAATAAATAAATAAATAAATAAAAATTATTAAAAAAGAAGTAAATGTTTCAATAATACTATGGCAATATGTGAAGATATTACTACAAATTTCTCTAGCAAGGGTGAGGAAGGAGAGGAGAGGAGCAGGGTTGGGTGTGGAGGGAGATGCACCAAGAGCTGTGTGCATGTATGTTTTTATCGCATTGACCCTCTCTATGATATATAATTGCAATGCCCTGATAAAATAATTTTTAAAAATTCAGAAAAAAATTAAGAAAATCTTTTCCAATTGTTATTTTGAACTGGCCACACAGTTCTGGAACTAATGAAAATAAAGTGCCTAGTTACATGAACAACCCACCTATATGCCCTGTCAACCAATTTCATGGTTTATTGTTTTTTAATACTTTAAACTCCATCTGAAAAAATAAAAAGAAAATAGAGCCTGTTAGCACTTTCTCTTGATCTTTGCAGAATACTATGAAAATAATAATAAACCTCTGGGTAAAATAAACAATCTGCCCGTGACAATTGCTCAAGTGCCTGCTGGCAAGTCTAGTCCTTTCTGCTCTCTTTAAAGCCACAATGTGCAAATTGCTTTGCCGCAGTAATGTATTCTGGTCAAAGTGAGGGGGAAGGTACGACTTTCCCTTAGAAGTTGAGGCTGGTGATTGAATCATCTGAACCTCATCAGTGGCTCTGTAAAGTCAGTTCTTTCCTAAGAAAGCAGTTTTTGCCTATGGATCAGATCTTAAACTACTATCGTCTTCTATTACTCTTCAGTAGAAACCAGAAATGGGGAGAAAATATGGTGACATAACTTATGGTCACATTTCAGAGAACACATTTGCTCAGAATATAATGTGGCTTGATAATGTTACATGTCCCCAAAGCAAGCGATGTGCTATTCTTCCTCTGGTATATGAGCATAAGGCACTTCCTTCTAAAGTAAAGGATGGACAAATATTGGTCCTCTGTGAGCATGTTTACATGGAAAATTGCTTTTGAAGGGCTCAGTAATAATGTGGCCATTATCCACTCTCCACACCTCAATGCACCTTATGCATTTTTCCTTTTCACTACCATTACTCTTAGGTATTATTTCTGTTAAGCAGTAATATTGTCTGTCCTCAAATGATACTATCTCCATCTTTTAAAAATTCACTCTTGCCAGGAGTGGTGGCGCATGCTTGTAATCCCAGTATTTGGGAGGCTGAGACAGGAGGATCACAGGTTCGAGGACAGCCTCAGCAAGTAGTGAGACTCTCAGGTTCACTCTAGTGAACCTATCAAGACTCTGTTTTAAAATACAAATAAAAAAAAAGGACTGGGGTATAGTTTGGAGGTAGAATCCTCCTGGGTTCAATTCCTAATACCACAAAAAATTCACTCTTTTGCAATCAAATATGCATTAAGCTAGAATTCAGAGATTAGGGAAAATTATCATACAGTACCAGGTATCTGATGAAAAATGACATTATGTCTTATTTTCATTTTAGTGATATTTGAGAGTCTGCCCAATTATTTTGACTGATTTTAATAATACTCCACATTAACCTCCTATTTATTCTTTTATCCACTATAATGTGATTTCTAATTGCTCCTAATTGCCAAGTGGAGCCTTTCTTCATCTTTGTTTTCTGGTTCCTTTGCTGTATTTGCCATACAGATCCTTCTGCTTCATGTTTGCTTGGCTTTTGTCATCATTCTTCTGGGTCTTCTATTTTTCTACTTTGTCAGCTTATTCATCTCTTCATCCACATCAGTTTCTGATGCTTACTGGAATTTCTCATCGACACATATAGTTTCATCTTTCAAATTTAAATGTATGAGACAAATCTCTCCCCAGCCTTAACATATCCCACAGGAAACTTGTTGTCCCACAGGAAACTCATCTGTAACATGTTGACAAGTGAACATGTCTTCCCTTACCAAATCTCTCTCATCCCATATTTTCTAGCTCAGTTGAGGGAATCATAGCCAGAAAATCTAGGTAGACATTTGTGATAAATTTCTATACCCTCTTAGTCACCAACCATATATAATTAATCACTTAATACTGCTCACTTATAGATCTCAATCCATCCTTTCTAATCCATCCCTATGATAATTGCCTTAGTTTCTTCATTATTCTTTCTATTTATTAGTTTCTTAATTGGTCTCTTTTCTCCATACTTGTCTCAATCGAATCTATCTTCTACCCAGATGCTAGAACAATCCTTTTGAAATGCAGATTTAAATACACAAAGCTCTGTGCCTAAAGTATTTCAATGACTTCTTATAATTTAGTAGCTACATCCCAAGCTTCTTAGTTCAGAGCAAAAGTTCTCCTACCTGATCCTTTCCTACATCTTCGGTCATGTCTCCAGCTACTCACTGCCTTGCATTTCATGTCCCAGCAATGACAAACTGTTTGCGTTTTTGTCAAGACACTATTTAGTTTCTCTGCTCTGTGGCTTTGCTCTCACCACTGGGGGGACTCTCTCCTTTTCCACCCTTGACCTAGCTAATTCCTGAGAACACCAATTCACATTGGTGTCACTTTCTTCCTGAAGCCTTTAGCTGCAAATTTTCCCCTGTTCCCCACAGGGTAGAGAGTGTATTCAATAAATATTTGTTGAGTGAATTACTCCACTTCATTTTGTTGATCTAAGTGTTGAACAATCTGAAAACATATCCACATAATATTAGAACTATTCACACTAATTTTCATGTCAATGTAAAATTTGGCTCCCCTGTATTAATTTATTCCATGTGGGGTTATAAGAGTGAGATTAAGCTCTTTTCTTTTCCTGAAAATGTGGTGTCTTAATCATTGTATTAGCTCCACTTTATAGCATCATAGGTTAGCACCATGAGCCAAATTATATACACTTGTTTAAACCTGGAGGATCAAATATTAAATTCTGGCTAGAAGTTATAATCTAAATTGTTTATTCCTTGGTTTTGGTGGATAACTTAATACCCTTTACAGCAGTTCAGTCTTGAGAAAGAACTATAATGTGTTATTGAGATAGCAATATAAAGTCATAGGGATACCAATCGCTCTATTCATTAATTTCATTAATTCATTAATTCATTAATTCATTCATAAATTCATTAATTCATTAATCTGAGTACACTGATATTTTCAAGAACATATTTTCTTACTACAAAACCCAAAACTGGCTGGGCATTTGAGTTTCAATTTACCTTACTTAGAAGTTTGTCTATTATATCATACCGTTGGAGGTCTCAAGTCCTAGAAAACCCACCCAAAAGGTTTATATATTTAGATTCTTTTAAGAATAAAAGCAAAATCCTTGGTAGATACTATGCTCATTTCAGCAAGAAAAGCAATGCAGGAAAAATTCTCTGAGATTCTTTCTTGTCCTTTCAATTAGATCAGTGAGTTAACACTGTCAACCAAAGAATTTTAAAAAGCTTTCAATGGTTTTTTTTTAAAAATTAGCCTCTTCCATACTTTTATTACAAAACATTTTATTACAAAATAATACACAAAACATATATGTATGTCATGGAGCATGTTATTAAAGTAATCATCCCTGACAGGGTGATTCTCAGTGATAAGAAAATCCCCTTAATAGTCCGAATTCCAAGGAAGCAATACAGTGAGCCACTTCGATTTTTTATGGACCTACTAAAACAACTCAAAGGGAGAAACAAGGAGGCCAGCCGTTTTTTTCAATGACCTTTGGGATTCTTCCTATCAAATTTGAGTGAATCCTGAACTGGCAGAGGGGTGTACATGTGCTAGAAATCATTCAATTCATTTTCCTACTTTTCCTTTGTCTTGCTGTATAAAGGTTTTCCGTGGAATGAAGTTGTCCTGAAAGTTTCCAAGCAGTCACCTATCACAGCCTTGTTCCTTGGAAGAACAGTATCTTTGGGTTTGGAGGGAAGGTTGGTTTTGAGCACAGGAGGTTATGTTTCATTATCAGCACGATCTTTGAGAAGAACAGTGAAAAGGTCTCCCTGTCTCTGTGGCTGCTCCTTTAGCTGATACCTATTTAAAACATGGACTAGGTGAAGCTGTGACCTGCTTCTGAATGATGGCTGAAGTGGCAGATGGTGGGGTTGCATCCGAACCAGATTGTTCATGCCCAATCTCATGCCTTTATGCATTTCAGCTGCTATTTTTCATTTGTTATAAAAATGTCATTATCTTGACCAGTAACACAGTTTCTCAGCTATTTTGAAATCCTTAAAGGCTTATTTTTTTGGAAAGTCTGCACTGGAACACCACCGACTGTGCCTCGTGTGCGTCATATTAGACTAATGTAGGGTGGAAATAGCAAATTGACTTTGATAACGGATTTTCAACTGTGCTCTTTGTGGATGAAATGCTGTTTCACTTATTATGATTTTTTCAGGCAGTAATTTATTTGTAAATGTCTTGACTGCACTTTAATGCCACTCTGTCTCTGGGGGCGAGTCTGTGTTACGACCAGTTACAGAGATAACAAGGTTAGGAATACATCCTCACGTGGTATTTGTCTAGGGTCTGAAACTTTTTTTTTTGTTGTTGTGACAGCCTGGCAGGAATAAAGGATTCAACAAGATTTAGCAGCATAAGGGTATAGAGGCTACGAATTAGCATAGAGTTGTCCTAACACATTGTATAGTTTCTCTTTATAAGGAAGCCAGCAGCTGACCTTAGAACACTAAGAGACCATCTTAAACCCTTCTTCTGGTACTGTTTTGAACTGATGGTCATGGTGGGTGCTGTGGAGTGGGAAAGTCAGAGGCATAATACCACCTGAAGATGACAGGGGACTCATGCCCAGGGGAACTGGTTTCTTTCCAAAAGTTAAAAAATGCATCAACGATCTAGCATATTCTTTTTTTGGTACTGGGGATTAAACCCAGGGACATTCTTCCTCAGAGTTACACCTCCAGTCCTATTTTATTTTTTAATTTTAAAACAGGGTCTCATTAAGTTGCGAGGGCCTCCCTAAATTGCTGAGGCTGGCCCTCAAACCTGTAATCCTCCTATCTCGGTCTCCCAAGTACTGGGATTACAAGCTTGTACTACTATGCCCAGGTCTGTCAAGCATACTCTTATTTTTTACTTTTTTTTTTTTTTTGCGGTACTGGGGATTGAACGCAGGGGCGTTCTACCTCCGCGCTACGCCCCCCGCCGTATTTTTTATACTTTATTTTGAAACCGGGTCTTACGAAGTTGTGGAGGGCCTCACTAAGGAGAGAGAGAGAGAGAACTGAGGCTGGCCAGGAACCCGGATCCTCCGGTCTCCGCCTCCCAAAGTACTGGGATTACAAGCGTGCGCCACCACGCCCGGCCCAAGCATACTCTTATTATAAGTGTTCTTACTCATTTATCAGATTGGGTGGAAGTCCATGCTCACATGAAAATTACTGGAGAGAGAGATATTATAGCCCAGGGTTCAGTAAACTCTCTTGATAAATATTTCAGGTTTTGCTGATCATGCAATCAGTGTTGCAACTACTTATGTCTGTTAACATAGTGCAAAAGCATCTATAGACAATGCACAAGTGAGTGAGCATGGCTGTGTTCCAGTAAAACTTTATTTATAAAAACAGGCAGGGGCCAGGTGTGGTGGCGCACGCTTGTAATCCCAGTACTTTGGGAGGCGGAGACCGGAGGATCCGGGTTCGCGACCAGCCTCAGCTCTCTCTCTCTCTCTCTCTCTCCTTAGTGAGGCCCTCCGCAACTTTTTGAGACCTGGTTTCAAAATAAAGTATAAAAAAAATAGGGCCAGGGGCGTAGGGTGGAGGTAGAACGCCCCTGCGTTCAATCCCCGGTACCACAAAAAAAAAAAAAAAAAGAAAAAACAGGCAGGGTGCAAGTCAGTAGTTCTGTAGTTTGCCTGTTTGGATTAAGTGGAGGAAGGCTTTGCACATGCTCACACACTACACTTGTTACCTTTTATAAATACTTGTGAGAACATTTTATTCCATATAATCCAGGTTATTCTGCCCTAGGCCTTTCCTCTGCAGCTTTGTTAAAATGACAAATTCAGTACATTTGTCACCATCATCCTCCATTGTTGTATCTCAAAGGTGATTTGAATTTAAGATATTTTTGTTCATTTTATACTTTTATTGGTGCAGTGTAACTATACATCATAGTGAAGTTCAGAGTGACAAAAGCATACATGCACATATCACTTTTTGTGTTCCCCTCCAGAGCCTGCCTGCCCCCTGCTCCTCCCTCCCCACACGTTAGTGAGATTGGTAGCGGTACCTTCATGCATAGACATAGCATTTCTTAAAGGACACCAGAGTCATCCTTTAGGACTGACAACAATCAGATGACTAACTTCCTTTGGTGAGAAAGTTGTTTTTGTCTTAGGCAAAGGTTTGGGGTGGAGGTGGATTGTAATTTTGAATGCTGACCTCCAAGGACTGAAGGTTTTCTTTTCCAAGTAGGTGGACTCATTTTGTTCCCTTTGTCTTTTCCTTCTCATTTTACGTGTGGTTCTCTTCTCCCCTCTCCCTTCTCCACTTGACTGGATCATACTGTGGGGCTGGCTGCTGAGGTGCTGCGTCACCTTCTGTATTGTTGCTTGATCTTTGATTTCCTGTGAAGCACAATGAATCTTACATTAGCCCATTCTGAGTCAGGTGGTGCACCATCTGTTCCCAGGCCTGGAAAACATGAGTAACAGAGAGCAGCAGAAAGCAGCAGCTCCCCCGGTTTTCAGCAGAATATTCCTATTCACACAGTGACAGAGGCAGACAATTCTGATCCAAGACGAGGTAAAGGTTGATTTTCCTCACAATCGACTAGTAAATTTGACATAAAACCTTTCCAAAAATCATTTTACACTTTGGTATACATGTGGAATGGGGCAGGTTTGAACCTATTTGCCGCTGTTCCTCTGGGGTAATGTTAGATCTAAGTGGTTGGGAATGGTTTTGTAATTGCATATAATAGCTGCATTGCGTGAGGCTACCCAGAATACATGAGAGCAGCTGGCAAACCTAGGTACTGAAGCTGATAGCAGGTAGCGTGTAACAAATTGAAAGAGTGGAGGCCAACTGGAGCCTGGCTGCCAACTCATGATAGCATTTAGAAGCCTGAACCAACCTTCAGTTACAAAAATGAGAAACCCCTTTACCTCGCAGTTTTAAATCTCTGAGCTAAATAATTAACTTTAGATAAAACTCTTTTAAATATAGATTGCTCTGGTAGTAATTTATTTAAAGTAAACACAAATTGCTTTTACAATACACCCATCAGTTTAAAAGCAAGATATACACTAAAGTTGCTAAGACATATGTCTCTAATGCATTAGTGGTCGGCTCCCATTCAGGTTACACGTGCCCTCAAAATGCTTTAATGACTTTCCTGAATATTATCTTAGTTACAGAAAAATAGCAAAACTGAGACATTTTTAGAAACTATTTAAAAGAGTTCATTGATCTTTCTGCACTGTTTAAGTTTTTACCAGGTCCTTTTGAGAATTGGCATACACTAGGAATCTAAAACACTGCCAAAATTAAAAAAAAAAACTGTTAAAAACGAGGAACCTATAAAAATAAATGAGACAGAAAGTTACTCAGGTTAACTCTATCAACTGTTGCGCCTGCCCCCTCAGAGCTTAGAGAGCCACTGTGCAGTGGAAAGTTCTGTTGCGTTCAGTTGCTAGAGGTCCTCCTTACAGTATTAACTCTGGCACATCTTGTGTCATACTTTAATGCAAAACTCAACAGTTTTGGCTCATATTTTAAAGGGTATTGGGCAATGGTGGTTTTTCCAATTGCAGGAGATTATGATAGGGTAGCCTTTGGTTTGGACACAGATAAATACATATCTAGTCATCAGAAATAGGTTTGTAGATTTCCTTGGCTTCAGGTAGAGATATTTTAAGGCAAAAATTAAGCTGTTTGGGGCAGTGGGAGGTGGAGAAGATGTGATGTTAGATTAGAGTAAAGGGGAATGGAATGAATTAATGCAACACTGCTACTTTTAAAAATATATATTTTGGTAGCACAGATTATAGCCTTATGATATTTTTCTACTTTAGCTTTTTGTAATTAGAATTAATGCAGACATAGCCCCAGCCCAGCAAAAATATTTTTTGATAATGAGATCAGCTCTGCTTCTGGAACCCCAAATGTAATATTGACACATTTATAATCACCTTTAAGACATATGGAACAACAACTCACTGTTACTATAAACAGCATGCAGTGTTTTCCAGAAGTAAAACTTTAGTGCAGAACATGTTAAAATCCATTCTGCTTGTGCTGAGGGTATTTTTAGATTTCCAAATTCATGTTGCAATTTTATGTGATTCTTTAAAAAAATCTCGAGCACTTTCATGTCCACCTATTCACTAACATATGATCCTTCTGAGGGACTTCTGAACTGAAGGCCTTTGACTTCTCTCTATGCAGCCTTTATGTCAAAATCTATGTGGTTCTTGGACCAGGGAGTTTTTCACAACATTAAAATAAAAATAGGTTTTTCAACCTTTGATCTACAACCTGGTCTACACAGCTGTGTTTTTCATGGATCCAAGATCCACATTGCCAATGGGACAGCCTGTCGGGCAGTTACACACCATTCCAGGAGAACACACTGTGGAGTTTGCTTCCTGATTCCACTCATGTTTCCATTTATTTGACATTAATGGAATTTGAGGACTCCAAAACATGCACAGAACTCACAGAGCTTGTGTGTACAGATTCAAAAATAAGGAACTAAAGCAATTCTCCAGCAGGTCCAACAGCAAGATCACTGTAACTGTAGTATTCATGCCCTGGCACATTCCAAGTTTGTTTTTATTTTCCTTGTATGTCTATACTGGTTTTTCAAATTTCCTTTAATCTCTTTTCATGTCAAGATGAAGAATTCATTATCTAGTTTTAATAAGTACCTCAATGAGTGTATTGGCTAACTAGGACATAAAGAGTACCCATTGCTTTCCATTTTATCTTCTCAGTGATGGATTTCCTTTCAGTTCAATTGTGTTACATTGTGGAATCATGTCTACGTTTGTTAGTGGATAACCAGAATTTCTTCTCTGGTGTATAAATCATCTCTAATTTTCTTCATGCATACTTCTAGGGACTTGCTGTCATTAAATTTAACTTATTTAATTTAAACAATTCACAATTAGAATGATTGGACTAACTCAATGTAAGAATTGGACAATCTCTGTGGTACCCAGTAAGTAGCTTCAGGAAGTTATGCCTTTTCCCCTAATGATAACGCTATCCTTTCTTCATTCTCTCTTTGTCCAGTTTGGATAATCTGATTCACTATTTACAGAACTCTTTCCCCAGTGATCTAAATGTTCCTGTACTATTGTTTTTCCATTATATTCAGGCAAATAATCTTACTGACCTCTCTTGGTGCCAGTTCCTGGATAACACAACATAGCTAAAGAAAATAATAGCAGATCAGAATGGTATAGTTATATATCATTATACTCTTTAGAGCATCCATCCATCACCCTGTTCTGTCAGTTTAACACAGTCATTATCTCTTGAATCCGTTTATACTTATTCATCTGTGCTGTCACTATTCTAGTTCAAACCACAATTATTTCTTTCTAGATTCCTATAATTATCGCCTAACTGATATTCCAGAATCTACCCTTGACCCACTCTGATTATTTTTCTCTAATGATCTTTAAAAAGTACATATCTGATTAAATACCTTTCCTGCTCTCTACCCTTGAAAGCTGCCCATTGTTCTTAGGATAAAAACCCAAATTTTGGGGATGCCCTCTATGACCACACAGCCTACCACTTGTCTGGCTATCTGTCCTACACTGGTACCATCTCCTGATACTTGGTGACCACTTGACTACTTTCACTACCTTGAATGTTCAAGCTTCTTTTCCTTTTCAGGGGAAATACTATACAACGTCAACTCTTAAAATGGATATCATCCCCAAAGGAACGTTTCCTCCTGCTACGCTCACTCTACCTGGCAGCCCTCACCCAGTGACCCATGTTACAAAGGGCACACCTCGTAACCTCAATGTGGAACCACCTAGTGGTGCAACCCATGCTCCACAGCTTCCTGTGGAGTCAGATTCAAGCTAGATACCCGTTGAGACCACATTCTTGCTTAACTCTTCCCTGCTTATACCACTTTCCTGAGAGCACTTCCTCAATTACTTACTTGTGCAAGAAGCTTGATCTCAGCTCTGTTTCTGGAGAGCTCAGTGTAAGACAGCACCCTGTATTTTTCTGTAATTAAAATACCTTTATTTGGTTATTTGTATCTTTGATTATTGTTTATATTTTCTACTAGACTATAAGCTCTTGAGGAAAGAGGTTCTATGTGTTTTGCCCTCTATTGGATATACAGTACCCTATGGAGTATCATGCACATAGTCAATGTTTAATAAATAATTGTTCAATGAATGTTACACGAATCTAGGGGCAGAGCTGAACTCTATCTAGGTTTCTGACCAATGCCTGCTATAATGAATACTTTTAGGAACAGGGATGTGTATTCTAAACAAAGGAGAATCAGAGGTCACATGTTTGTTTGTTTTTGACCTGTTGTACCATGTCTACCATGGGTTCATTATGGACATACTGAATCATATGATTTTCTTTTATTTTGTTTGACCTCTTCTGACCTAATTATGTATATCGATGTGTGTTTACACACACATTGTATATTTAGATATAGATATATCCAATTCCTTTATGTTAGCTAAAATCAAGACCTTTGCCTATTCTCATTGTCAGCCCATAACCCAAACCATTTCATCTGTCCACCAAATGTGACATATTCTCCAGGTATAGGAGTATGTGAAAAGTTCTTATCCCTATAATTTGGAAAATGAAGGTAGCATAGATCACCAGAAACGTGTTCATTACACATAAAGTTTACCTTGACTGGGTTATTTCTCTTTATTGTTTTAATTCTGATTTTTCCATTTCTGTTCATGCCACGCTTTCAAAACATAATATGTGAGCATATCTTCTATTAAATATCTCACAAAAATGCATTTTTTTTGTGATCCAGGGCTACTCTCTGTATTACTGATTTTAATGGTTTCTCAGATTTGACAGTGAGCATTTGAAAAACTAATTTAGGGCTTTACTTAAATAATATTCCTCAAAGGTAATAATATTTAATTTTCTATGTGTTTCTCTGTATGTAAAGGTGAAAACACCAAAGTTACCCCTTTGCTAATGTAAGCAAATTCCTTTTGTTAACGATTTTTTCTGAATAAATAACTGAGAGGGGTGTAACATATTTTTTCTTTTGAGTTTCTGTGCCACCATTATAGATCCCCTGGTAACGTTCCTTAAAGTCATCTGTTGCTCACCAGAGTGAATTATTGGGCTTTGATTGAGGGAATAGTTATCAGAGGTCACAATCTGGCATGTAGTGAAAAAAATTATACTAGAAAATGTTTATAAAAATTATATGAGAAATATCTTCTCTTAAATATGTCTCCAAGGTTGGTTATGGATTTTATTATAGCATTGGAAAGAGAACTAAAGTTTCCAAAGGACCAAGGAATTAAACAATAAAACGAAGCAATTTTAGATTTTTAAGTACATGAGTTCAACTCAACCATGCCTTGCCTTACTGGCCACTTTTAGAGGCAAATTGTATGTGGTTTTGAAAGGACAATTTCATGGTCAGTCATTGAAAATAAAGAGAATCAAACCCTGAATGAATCTGTTTTTTAGAGACTACTAATTGCAGCTATTCTTATGTTATGGATACCACTGTGTGATAATTTATCCTTACTTCTGTTCTTGCTCACATTGTGATCAATTAGCAGGCAATGGTGGAGCTGCTACTTAATTTCAGGAAAAAAGGGTTTTATGAATTTGTGCATTCTAATTATTTAAAAATGCTTAGGACCAACATAAATTTCCACCTTCCTGGCATCATTCGAACTACTTTTGCAAAAGGAAGAGTAAGTAGAATAGAGTCATTAAAGAAAAATAGTGATATTTATTATATACTAAGGAAACAATTTTAAAGTTCCATTTGTTTCTGTTTCAACTTTGAATAATTCTTAACTGAAATGTAATGAGATGGTCCTTAAGTGAACTAAAATCTTAAAAATATCCTCAGTAAGTGGTTTAGGACAATTATGGGTATTTGTGTCATAGAAAATAAGAAATAATTAAAAATAAGAAATAATAAAATTGATCTTAATTGTTGGGAGCTAAATATAGTATATTATATACATTGTATACATTTATATACAAAAATAACCCACAGGAAGTTTCAAACATAAGTTTTAATTGATAGGATGTTAAAGAAGTTATAAGTTCTACTGTAGAAAATGAACAAAACTTGTTTAATATAGATCTTGCTGCTTTTGTATTTTTACATCTAGCACTTTATTAGGACATTGTTGTTTTTTAAACAAAAATGACTTCTTTTGGTAAGTATACTAACTCTTAATAACTCTATTCTACTTGTTTCCTTTTAATAACATATATATTTCATTTAGCAAATGTAGCTCCAAATGATACCATATTGAGATGTATATTTCAGTTCTAACCATCTTCTGATAATTAGAATCTACTAAAACTACACTACAGACTTGCTCTACTTATGTTTTATGATTCAATGTGGAGTTTTTTTCCCACTTTGTGGTACAAGTTCATTTGCATTGTTTTTCACATCATTTCCTGTTTTTTATATTAATATCTGCTAAAATATTTTGATTTTTATTATTTTTCTAAATGATTAAATATAACCTTTACAATTTATGAGCCATTAATTCTGGAGCTCCAAGTTGTACTCGTAAAACATAATTATAGACATAATTCAAACTTAGCTAAATTAGAAAAGTCTAGGAAATTGATGGCAAAATTGAAAACAATTTTTTGATTAAAACCAGAATTAAAATTAATTTAGATTGGCATTGATTTTACAAATACTTTTTTAAAATATATTCATTTATTGGTACATTGTAGTTATACATTTTGATAAGTGTCAGGGTATCAGAAGGATGCATGCACATATTGCTCATTTAGCCCTCCCTAAAATCACACACTATTCCCTCCCCCTTCCCTCCTTTTTGTGCTCAGCATATATATTAACTCTGATATATTTGTGTATATACATCGTGTGGATTAGTGGGTTTCCCTCTTCCCCCTCCCATCTCCCTCAGTTAGGTCCCCTTCTTGCTCATCTAAAGTTTTCTCCTTCTTTGTCTGGAGTCCCTTCTAAGTCCCATTCTCCCTGGCTTCCACATATTAGGGAGAACATCTGACTTCTCACTCTTTGGAACTGACTAATCTCACTTAGAATAATGCTCTCCAGTTACCTCCATTTCCCTGCAAATGATGTAATTTTGTTCTTCTTTATGGCTACGTAAAATTGCATTGTATCCATATCCCATAGTTTTGTAATCCATTCATCAGCTGATGGACATCTTGGCTGGTTCCAAAGTTTGGCAATTGTTTAATTGTGCAGCTATAAACATAGATACACATGCATTAGTCTGGTAGTTTGGTTTCTGTTCTTTTGGGTAGGTGCCTAGAAGTGGTATTGCTGGTAGGTTCATTCCCATTCTTCTGAGAATCCTCCACACTGTTTTCCAAAGTGGTTGCACTAATTTACAATCCCACCAATAGTGTAGTAGAGTTCCTACTTCTCCACATCCTCGCCAGCATTTGTTGTTGTTTGTGTTTTTAATGATTGCCATTCTAATTGGGGTTAGGTAAAATCTCAGGGTAGTTTTGATTTGCAGCTCTCTGATTGCTAATGATGTCGAACATTTTTTCATACATTTATTGGTCATTTGTGTTTCTTCTTCTGTGAAATGTCTATTTAGTTCACTTGCCCATTTTTTGATTGGGTTATTTGTTTTTTTAGTGGTGATTTTTTTAAGTTCTCTGTATATTCTAGATATTAGTCCTCAATCAGAGGAGTAGCTGGCAAAAATCTTCTCCCATTCTGTTGGCTCTCTGTTGAGGTTCTTGATTGTTTCCTTTGCTGCACAAAAGCTCTTCAGTTTAATGCAATCCCATGTATTGATCCTCATTTTAATTTCCTGTGCCTTTGGGGTCTTGTGAGGAAGTCTTTACCTATGCCTATGTGTTGAAATGTTGGACCTATGCCCTCTTCAAGTAGCTGCAAGTTCTCTGGTCTGATTTCTAGGTCTTTGGTCCATCTTGAGTTGACTCTTGTACAAGCTGAGAAAGTGGGGTTTATTTCTATTTTTCTGCATATGGTTAGCCAGTTTTGCCAGCACCATTTGTTGAAGAGGCTATCTTTTTTCCAGTGTATGTTTTTAGCCCCTTTGTCAAAAATAAATTGGCTATAGGTGTGTGGATTTGTTTCAGAGTCTTTTATTCTGCTCTATTGGTCTGTGTCTGCCTTTGTGCCAATATCATGTTGTCTTTATTACTATAGCTGTGTAGTATAGTTTGAAGTCAGGTATTGTGATGCCTCCTGCATGGTTCTTGTTGCTGAGAACTACTTTGGCTATCCTGGCTTTTTTGTTGTTTCAAATGAATTTAAGGACAGATTTTTCTATGTCAATGAAGAATGACTGTGGTAATTTAATGGGTATTGCATTGAATCTGTAGATCCTTTTTGAAGAATGGCCATTTTGATGATATTTATTCTGTCTACCCAAGAGCATGGGAGATCTTTCCATCTTCTAAGATCTTCAATTTGTTTTTTCAATGTTTTATAATTTTCCTTGTAGAGGTCTTTTGACTTCTTGGTTAAGTTTATTCCCAAGTATTTTATTGTTTTGGAGGATATTGTGAGTGGAAATGTCTTCTGGATTTCTTTTTCAGTGGATTTATGGTTGGCATATAAAAAAACTACTGAAATTTTTAGACTGGTTTTGTATTCAGACACTTTGCCGAATTTGTCGATCAGTTCTAAAGGCCTTTTGGTTGAGTTTTTTTTTAATCTTCTAAGTATAATATCATGTCATCTGCAAATAGAGATAGTTTCAGTTCCTCTTTTCCTATTTATACTCCTTTTATTTCCTTCTCTTGCCTTATTGCTCTGACTAGAGTCTCAAGTACTATATTGAAAAGGAGTGGTAACAACGGATATACTTGTCTTGTTCCTGTTTTTAAGGGGAACTCTCGAAGTTTTTCCCCATTCAGTATGATGTTGGCTGTGGGCCTATTGTATATTGCCTTTATGATGTTGAGGTATGCTCCTTCTATCCTGATTTTCTGCAGAGTTCTTATCATGAATGGGTGTTGGATTTTGTCAAACGCTTTTTCAGCATCTATTGAAATGATCATGTGATTTTTGTCTTTAGTTCAGTTTATGTGGTGGATTACATGAATTATTTTTTGTATGTTGAACCAGCTTTGCAACCCTGGGATGAACCTGGTTTGGTCATGATGTATGATTTTCATGATATGGTTTTGAATGCACGTCAATAGTATTTTGTTTAGAAGTTTTGCGTCTAAGTTTATCAACGATATAGGTCTGTAGTTTTCTTGAGCTGTCTTTATTTGTTTTTGGTATCAATGTGATGTTGGCTTCAAAGAATGTAGTTGGGAGAGTCCCATTTCTTTCTATTTCACGGAATAGATTGAGGAGTATTGGGATTTGTTCTTTTTTTTTTTTTTTGGAGGTACCAGGGATTCAACGCAGGGGCGTTCTACCTCCG
>PVJS01018905.1:0-34323 GCA_004027185.1 Glis glis | reverse complement strand
TTTGAAACCAGGTCTCACGAAGTTGCGGAGGGCCTCACTAGGGAGAGAGAGAGAGACAGAGACAGACAGACAGACAGGGAGACAGGGAGACAGGGAGACAGGGAGAGAGAGAAAGAGCTGAGGCTGGCCACGAACCCGGATCCTCTGGTCTCCACCTCCCAAAGTACTGGGATTACAAGCGTGCACCACCACTCCTGGCCTTCAGCTTTGTTTTTTTTGCTCTAGATCACTTTGGCTATTTTGGGTCTTTTGTGGTTCCATAAAAATTTAGGATTTTTTTCTATTCCTGTGGAGAATGTCATTGATATTTTGATAGGTATTGGATTGAATCTGTACATGTCTTTGGGTACAGTAGACATTTTAATAATAACCTTTCTCACAATCGTAACTAAATAGAAAGTACTCGTTGGCCCCCGGTCTCTTCCTGTAGAACACGGGCCGCAGAGTGGGTTTGCTCGTTGCTGTAATGCACCTGCCTAGCACACTGCTTTGCTCAGATGTTCCCTGATAGGGATATTAGTAAAAGTTCCCACATACGATTGTTTTGGAAATAAAGCTAGACAATCCACATAAAGCCCAGGTCCTTTGACCAGCACTCAATATGAGTTAGCTGTTATTAATATTGATTTATCTGAGTGAATAAATAAAGGCAATCAGACAGTATTTATCAAACTCTTCAAAAAAGACTCCTGTTAGGCACTGAGTTCCACTCTGTAATGCTGGAAGTGGTGACTAGTCCGTCAGATGCAGATGCCAGTGTATAGTCGTGTAGGCCTGAGCTCTCCTGGGCCTACTTGAACCATGGCTAGTGGCTGACATATGCTTCACTGGCTCAGTGAGGACTGCCCACCGCAGGCAGCCCTGGGTTGCTAGTCCTTGGAGAATGCCTCAGGGTTATGACACAATCTATCCTTCTAGAGCTCTGGGCCTGTGAAGGGAGCAGCAGCTTCAGAGATTTCTGAGATGCCCTCCAGGCCCTTTTCTCAAGTCTTGATGCAAAACAAGTGGCTTTCCTTGACCTGCGCTAATCTCTACTTGCCTTTTCTCCACTCACTCCTGCCCAGGCTTCACATTTTCTAAACCTTTCCCCTCTGCTCCCTTTGCTTCTAAATCTTATGGTAAATCTGACTGAAAGCAGCCAGTAATACCCATGTTGCAGCCTGAGTACTTTGTGGTTTCTAAACTCTTCTGGCAGATAAATTATTTTATCATCCTTAATTTTGACCTTCCATGAAGTCTTAGGTCAGGACACTGTGCATCTTAGTTCTTTGCAGCAAGTGTAACAAAGGATGCTTCTAGTCCAGTTTCCAGCGTAATCCTCATTTCCATCTGAGACTAGTTCCCTAGTCTCATCTTCTGAGCCGTCAAAAAATAAAATCAAAGGGCCGGGAATTTGCTCTTCTATGTACTAGACTCCCTCTGTCTCGGGGCTGCTTCCCTCCAGGATGCATGGGAGCCTAGGTTTGTCCCCCTCCGGTGGGAAGCTTGTTTGAGGGGGGAGTGCCGGTAGGGAGCCTAGGTTTGTCTCCTTCAAGTAGGAAGCTTGTTTTAGATGGGGAGTGCATTTGAAACCTGCTTAAAATCTAAAAGTTAAAATCTAAAAGTCTGTGTTACTGTTGGGAACACCTTGAAGGTGAAAGGTACTCAAAAACTAGACTGTATTTTAGCTGGAAAAGGACACAGCCTGCCGGGGCATCATTTCTCACATTCCAGAGGGAGGGATCCAGGGGTTTTGGAGTGGGAGGACGAGGGAAGAGTGAAAAGTTCATTACAATCATGCAGAGGGCCAGTTAAGAGAATCTCAACTGCTCTGGGCACCAGAGAGCAGCTTTTAGTTGATCCTTAGGCTGGAACAGAAGTAGCAGTAGATGAAATAGCTTGTGTAGGACACGAGAGCTCTTCATGAGCAGGGAGTAGGAAGCCCGTGGTAATAGAAGCAGCAGTAGAGAGAACACAGAGGAAGGGAATGATGTGCAGCCTAATGTGGCCAAGTGTGTAGTAGAAAAGAGGAGGGACAACTTTACCCTCTACATAAGTGAACAGCATGCTTTCTCAGGCCCTAGCAGCCCCATGGGGCCAAGAATCAAGAGATCGAGGTCAACATAGCATTAGGAACTAGACATTCCTTGAAAGTCTTGGTTCAGAGCCCTTTCTGTGTAATGGGACCACAGAGATGCCTTGTCCTGGCGCAGGCCCTGAGTGACTCACGCATTGACTGGCTCCTACCAGCAGCCACAGCCAGGCAAGCCTCTGCCTCTGGGTCCTTGATTGTTTGTGGTCAAACTCCTTTCCTGTTTTCCACTCCCCTGCAGACACTTCTGCCCCCTTTATCTGTTGGGCTCTTCCTGCCGCAGGGTGTTCCACATCTAGAGTAGGGGTCAGGAATCTGCCCTGATTCCCCTCTCCATCCACCGAGTGTGGTAGGATTGCCTCTGCGTGCAGCACGTGTGCTGGGATGGTATACTTGTGCATGCAGGGCTTGGCCGAGCTCGGCTGTTGCTCTCCCGTACCCTCTTTCTACCAGAGTCCTGTGGGCCTAGGTTACTCTACCTGAGAGAGGAGCCTGGAGCCAAGGCTTAGAGGTTACAGGCTGCGCTTCGCCCACTACCCTGAAAGGCTGGTTTTGCTTTCCTCCTAGTCACGTGTGGTTCAGGAATTCTGGCCCTCAGAAACTGTAGAGTACTTACAGATAAGCAGACTGGATCATTCTGATACAAGCGCCAACTGAATTATCTGTCTCTGAAGCTTTCAGTCTGTAAGCCTTGGCAAAGAGTTAGAAGGAATCTGGGCACGGTGGTGCTCTCCTGTAATCCCAGTGTTTGGGAGGCCGAGACAGGGGGATTGTAGGTTTGAGACCAGCCTCAGAAACTTAGCAAGATCCTGTTTCTAAAATAAAATAAAACAAAATAAATAAAATAAAATAAATAAAATAAAATGGGGCTGGGGGTGTAGCTCAGAGGTAGAATGACCCTGGGTTCATTCCCTAATCCCCCCCCAACACATTCACAAGTAAGAAAGAAATGTATTTTTCTTACCAGTTACAATGTTTAATAACAGTTTCAGGAAGTCATTTAATAGATTCTCCTAGGTTTGCAGCTCTTTTTTTCAAGCAAATCTGATGTTGGATCACAAGTCCTAGATTAAGAATAATTGTCTGACATTCATGAAATCCTCTTGAGAACTGAACTTACACTCTGTGTGTTAGCAGGCGTCCTTGATTAGGTTTGCCTGCATCTCCACTAACCTAATGAGCACCCTGGAAGAAGTAGACTTATTCTTTTGAATAACATGCAGTAGGCACTAAGAAGTTAAGATAATGGCCTGGGGATGTAGCTCAGTGTTACAGCACTTGCTTAGTATGCATGAGAGCCTGGGTTGGATCCCCAGTACCTCCCCCTGCCCACATTAATATAATAGCAATAATGAAGAGACATGGACCTTGAGTTTCAGATCTTGTGTTCTGATGGGCTCTCAGAAGATGCTGAGTGTGTCGGGCATGGTGGCGCACGCCTGTGAGGCTGAGACAGGAGGATCGCAGGTTCAAGGACAGTCTCAGCAAATAGTGAGACTCTCATCAACCTAGCGAGACCCTGTTTCCAAATAAGAAATAAAATCGGGCTGGGGGGTGTAGCTCAAGGGTAGACCCCCCCCCCGCTAAATCCCTAGTACAAAAAAAAAATGCTGAGTGTGAGAATCTTGGGAGGTGTGGTGAGAGTATGGGATGGTATATTAGGGTTCTCCAGAGAAGCAGCATCAACTGTGGATGTATAAAGAGAGAAAGATTTTTTTTTTTTTTTGCGGAATTGGGGATTGAACCCAGGGGCATCCTACCTCCGAGCTCCACCCCCAGCCCTAGTTTTTATTCTTTATTTTTGAAACAGGATCTCACTAAGTTGTGGAGGGCCTCACTAAGTAGCTGAGGCTGGCTGCGAACCTGCAATCCTCCTGTCTCAGCCTCCCAAGTACTGGGATTACAAGCGTGCACCACCAATGCCCAGCTAGAGAGATTGGTTATAGGGAACCGGCTCACGCAGTTATGGAGGCTGAGTTCCAGGATATACGGTTGGAGAGCTAGAGACTCAGAAGAATTGATGGTGTAGTTCAGTCTGAGTCCAGAGGCCTGAGAACCAGGAGAGCCAATGTTTGAAAAGCAGCAGCTCGAGACCCAGTGAGAGCCCAGGTTTCGGTGTGAGTCTGAAAGCAGGGAAAGACTGATGTCCCGCTCATGTAGGCAGGCAAGGAGAGAGGTCTTTGTGTTAGGCAGGTTAGACTCCTTGCTGATTGGATGAGGCCCCACGTGAGGGAGGGCACTCCGCTTTTCTGTCTCCCAATTCAAACGTACCTCTCTTCCACAACACCTTCCAAACATGCTCAGAATAATGTCTGCCCAGATATCTGGACACCCCATTGATCAGTCAAGTTGACACGTACAATTAATCATCACACATGGGTTACACTTCTACAACAATTTCATATAATAGAAAGCAATATAATTTAAAGTGTCATGAAATAGGTGAATGAACTCTGAACTGTGAGTCATTCTCCACTTTTCAGTATTGTTTTTATTTGAAGTTAACATAGTACATGCTGTTTAAAATGTGATCCAGATGTCAGCAAACTTGATCTTCTTACTGATTAAATTGTCATTGTGCAGGAACTCTTTAATGCAATGGAAAAATTGCTATTGATAAAAGAAAAAAATGTTAAAGGACAGGGCTGTTCATTAAAAAATTTATTTTTAGGGCTTGGGTGTAGAGCATTTGCCTAGCATGTGAAAAGCCCTGGGTTTGATCCCTAGTACTGGGAACAAAAAAGCATGAGTGTGCACATACATGAGTGTGTGTGTGTGTGTCTGTGTGTGTGTGTCTGTGTGTGTGTGTCTGTGTGTGTGTGTGTGTTTACTGGGGATTTAAAGCACAGCAAATATGAATTGCTGTGTGTTATTTATCTCTACATGTGATGCTGATTTCTGATCTTGGATCATGTTTGAAACCAGCGTCAGAAGCTGTGTGTAGTGGCACACGCCTGTAATCCCGGTACTTGGGAGGCCGAGACAGGAGGATAGCAGGTTCACGGCCAGCCTCAGCAACTTAACAACACCCTGTCTCAAAATAAAAAATAAAGTAGGCTGGAGATGTAGCTTGGAGGCAGAATGTCCTGGGTTTAATCCTCGGAACCAGAAAAACAGACAAACAAACACCAGTAGTAGTCTGTAAATGCAAAATAATTAGTATCTTGTGATGCCCTTTTAAATTATGAAAACTCATATTGTTAAAGAAATGCCTGGGTTCTTTCAGGAATGATTTTCAGTACCTTTATATTCCTTTATATGTTCCATAATTTATCCCTTATCACTAGAATTCTTTTCTTTTGAAAATAATTGTGGCAGGTTCAGACTTCTTGTTTTGTTCAGGCCTTCCATTGATTGGATGAGGGCTGGGTGTGGTGAAGCTCACCTGTAATCCCATTACTTGGGAGGCTGAGTCAGGAGGGTCTCAGGTTCGAGGCCAGCCTCAGCAACTTAGTGAGACCCTGTTTCAAAATTAAAATTAGAAAAGAAAAAGAAAAGGGCTGGGAATGTAGTTTGGAAGTAGAATGCCTCTGGGTTCAATCCCCAGTACCAAAATAAATAGGTGAATAAATAAATATGCAGTGGTAATTATTTCTTTTCAGTAAGTGCTATGGACTTAATCAGTGGAGTGGAGCTGTGCCAAACAGTATCCATTTTTGAAGAGTTTGATAAATACTGTCTGATTGCCCTTATTTATTCACTCAGATAAAATCAATATTAATAATAACAGTTAACTCATATTGAGTGCTGTCCAGGACCTGGGCTTTATGTGGATCATTTAGTTTAATTTCAAAACAACCTTATGCAGGAGCTGTTATTAATAGCTCCATCAGGGCACAGCTGAGCACCTGCTGTGTGCAAAGCAGTGTGCTAGGCAGGTGCACCACAGCAATGAGCAAACCCATTGTTGACGTGCACATTCTAGAGGAAGAGACCGAGGGTCATAAAAGAGAAATTTGGGCTTCTCTGAAAGTTTATCACATGGGGGTAAAGGGAGGGAAGACTAGAAGGAAATGGTCTATGAAAACGTACCTTTGGAACTTTGAGGAGACTCCCGACTCCGGGGAGGAAGTGTTGCAGGCACAAGAGGCAGCTTGTGTGAGGCCTTGGGGTGGACAAAAGGCGGAGATGCGTTCTAGGAGCTGAAGTTAGACCGAGTGTGACTGGAATTTTGAGATGTCTGGAGTAGATTGCTCCAGGTAAGCCTGGGACTGGATCCTGCAGTCTTTCTGGTCACGATAAAGATGTAACTCTTTTTCCTAAGAGTGATGGGAAAGCCTTTGAAGTGTTTCCAATGGTGGAGTCCCAAGAGGATGTGTGTTTTCAAAAACTATCACCTTACCTCTCTGTAGACAGTGGGCACGTAATGTGTGAAATTTTCTATAGCCCTATAATTTGAGTGTTATTATAGTCAGCTTGATTGGTGGAGGTTCTTAAATTTTTTAGCTACAAAGAAACATAACCTTAAAAAGGAAACCCTAAATCCTAGGGTTGGGGCGAGGGTTGAAAGGGATGGAATGGCTCAAAGCCGAGAAGTGAGAGGACACCCAGTCCCTTTTTGTCACAGTGTTGGAATGACCAAGTTTGTATTTTAAGCAGAATGTATTGCCCAGCAGATCCTGATTCATTAACATCCGAATTTCAGCTTCTCTCTGTTCATAATAAGGCTTGCTTCCATTTCATCCAATTTCTACAGACCACATCTAAGCGGGTCTCGCTTGAGAGACTTACTGAAAGGTGCTGAGGCTTTGAGGCTTGATAAGGCGTGGTGTGGGGGAGGGAAGTAGAGATAAGTTATTTAAACAAGATGTGTCCCTTTCTCTGTGCCTGGCGATGTCAGTGAGAGGGCAGCACTGCCAGGCATGTGCACAGGCTGTCCTTGGAGGCTTCATGGTGCCCAGTGACTCGTCCTTTAGACAGCTCCTGCAGGAAGCACCCACTTCTGCTTTTTTCACTAAGACACAGACGGTAAGTGACATCTCCTAGAATTGTAGATCTGCAGAAGGCACATTTCATTTGTTCTACATTTTGGTTTTAAATTTTAGTTTCAAGAAACCTTTCAAAATCGAATACTAGAAAACTTAAGTTATACTGCTCTAGAGCAAGTTAAAAATAATTTTTGACCAAAAAATTCTAATATGTAAACTAGGAAGGGGTTAATTTCCATTAGTATACAGTCAGTCCCCTTTCATTTATCTTCTTTGAATCTTAGCATGTCTTCAAAAGGAAAAACATGTAGAAATTTGTAAAAATGCTAAAGTATTTCTTTTCTTTTTTGGTGGTACGGAGGATTGAACCCAGGGGCATTCTACCTCTGGGCTACACCCCCAGCCCTGTTTTTTAATCTTTATTTTGAAACAGGGTCTCACTAAGTTGTGGAGGGCCTCACTAAGTAGCTGAGGCTGGCCGCGAACCTGTGATCCTCCTGTCTCAGCCTCCCAAGTACTGGGATTATAAGCATGTGCCACCATGCCCAGCTGCTAATGTATTTCATAAGGCTTTCTGCCCCCTAAATTGTGTGGATCTTTTCCTAGAGTGGGAGCACGATACAGACTCGAGTGTCTCAGTGATCATGCTGCTTTTCCCTGTGTGCCTGGAGTTAAACTGGAGTGTACAAATGTGTGAAAACCAGAAGGAGAGTGTGGGTTGTGTTTTGAGCTCTTTAATTATTATGTACTAACATAGAATTGAAAGTTATTTCAAGATGCTCTACAGGAGTCGGGCGAGGTGGCCCACACCTGTAATCCCAGTACTTAGGAGGCTGAGCCAGGAAGATCTGTTAGTTCAAGGCCAGCCTCAGCAACTTTGAGAGACCCTCAGCAACATAGCAAGATCCTGTTTCAAAATAAAAAATAAAAAGCGTTGGGGTGTAGCTTGGAGGTAGAATGCCTCTAGGTTCATTTCCCAGTACCCCCAAAAACTATATTGGGATGCTATTTTGCATTGTGAGATATATACTTAATGTAAAATTTTATTTCTATTTCTAATGTTAATTGTGATTTTGAGATTATTTCATCATAATAACAAAAATTGACAGAGTTCTTCCTAGTTTTAACAGAATTTGTTTGTACCCGCCTGAAGAGAAAAAGGTTTTTCTTTAATTTTATTGTAAATAAGTAAATAAAACTGGGCTAGTTTAAGCAGTTACAGTGTCCTGGCAAGACAAAGACTCTGAGCTTGCTTCTGGTGGTAGACGGTATGGCCGCACCATGTATGCTTTCTTAATAATGCCTGACATCATCAGATTGATTAACTCAGCATGAAGCCTAATCAGATTTAACTGTGGTGGCAGCTGTGCACTGGAAGAATAGTAATGTGGGGGTAAAATCAGTCGTTAAACAGCTATGTTAAATACAAAACTGAAAAATATACCAAAAGATTTCAGTATTTCTCAGCAACATGTACAGCTATTGTATTCATACAGTAGCCTTCTCAAATCCATGCTGACTTATATTTTCAAAGATTGGCTACTGCCAGAAGCTAGGCGTGCAGATAATAAGATTTTCATTTGATAATTGGTGGTGTGGGTTTCAGGCAGTTATGATTTCCTGCAGGCTTCAAAGGTCAACCTTTTTATCTACATATTGTTTACTGTGTAAACCTCACAGGTTATCCAGCCTGTCTAAGAACCAGAGCCAATAACTATTACTTCTCCTAGGATGAACAGAAGTGTTTCTCTAAGAAAGAAGTCATTGCAAAGTGTTTCCTTCTTTGTTTTTAAAAAACATAATCATGAATAGTTAATAAATGATTCATAAGCGCCTTAGAGGGTTGTAAATTCTAATTCTGTTATTAACTATATCCTAGGTCTTAGGATTTAAGTAGATTGATTCACTAAATGTTTACCATGTGCAGGCTATTCTGGACTCTAGGGCTCTATTAATGACCAAAACAGTAAAGATTCAAGCACTGTTTTGATGTGCTCAGAATCCATTAACTTTGAGGACGGACATCTAGACTATTGAGAAATAGGTATGACAAAACAGTCTGAATTTCTCAATTGGGTGGCATAAAGTTTATGCATAGTGTTTTTACATTCTAGGTGTGACACCCCTTTTAGACAGTGTTCTAAAGATACTGAGCTAATAAAACTCAAAGTGAATATTCAAATAGTATGCAGTCTGGTATTATCATTGAGATTAAGGTAACAAAACAGCCGATAAGTGAGCAGGAGAAGTATGTAAAGAATAAGGATTGATTTTTACCTTCTGGGGAAAGAATAACTGTATTTCAGAGAACAGACTTCCAGATATGCATGGACTGAAGTATACTTAGATGCCTTGTATATTAACACATAAGTTATTTGCATGTATGAGAAAAATATTGAATTTCTTATATTTCTGAAGATTTCTAACTTAGTACAGTATTATGACTAGTTTGAATCTAGAAATTATTAAAATATATTTAATTTAAGAAAAAGAAATAATTTCTGCCATTTTAAGGTACAGTCACCCCTAATAGGTTTTCATTGTAAGTCAATAAGAATTTTTTAGAGGTTTGATAAGTCTTTGGATATATGAAATTAGATAACTTAACCTTCTCTAAACTGTAATCTTGCTCAAGAGTAAAAATATTCCAGGCCCAAGGGGAGTTATTTTGAGGAGTTTTAAGTGCCAATAAACAGAAACTTAAAATCAACATGTCTAGTTAGCCGTCACTAAAGCCTTTTTTTAGACCTATAATTTGTCCAGGCCCTGTTAATGTGTATAGAAACATTTGTTGAATTAAATGTCTGCTTCTTAAATGTAACTTCCAAAATGTATCAAGCAATTGTGCAACCACATTAAATCATAAACAGTAATCAAATAATCACTATTAATTAATGAAATCTGAAACCAATTTAGAATAATAGAAATAATTAATTGTGTTAGAATTGAGCAGTAAGTTTTGCATAAATACAGTGTGAAAACCCAAATTGCCAAAACCCTAGCAGTATATGGAACTGGATGTAGAAAATGTTATTATTTTGTGGTACTGGGAATTGAACCCAGGGGCATTCTCCCTCCAAACTAAACAGGGTCTCACTAGGTTGCTGAGACTGGCCTTGAACCTGCGGTCCTCCTTTCTCAGTCTCCCAAGTACTGGGATTACAAGTGTGTACCAACACATCTGGTATTGATAGTATTATTTAAATGGATATTGACATGTTCATTTTCTGTTTTGGATAATGTGATAATTTTTTAATATACTAAATTATTTCTTCTTTACTATTATTAGAATTTACATACACTAATCAAGTCATGAGTCGTCACGTAAAGTCTTAAGAATAAGAAGTTGGATAGAATAGAAATTTTAAGGGTAAGAAGTAGGATAGAATATCACCATTTAACTTATTTTTTATAAACATGATTTTAAAACAGCTTTCATTTTTATAATTATATCATTCTTTAATTTAGAGGTAATTGACAGATTCAGTTCAGTAATTGAGGTATGGTTTCAGGAAATGCTTACCGTGTCCTCTTCAGTACCTCTATCACCATTCATTAGTGCTCGAAATCAGCAGTAGACGTTGCTTTTGTTCACCTGTTAGAAGACCATAAATGCAAATCAACCTGGGACGAGAACACATGTAATTTATTATTACGTCAAAGTGCAAATCACTGATACCAAATTCTTTTTTTAGGAGGCTTTTATTGGGATGAGAACATGGTAGGAGAGGATGGGGCTTGACCCAAGGATAGGCTATGGCTACCAAAGAGTAATAGCCTATAGTAACCTGTTTTAAAATTTAGCAAAGGGCATTCCCCATGATTAAGTTCCTTAAACAGTTTTGGAATATGATATTTTAAATTAACTCTCTTCTTTGCAATTCTGATATCCAGAATTGTACCCGTAAGTGCAGTTTACTAATGGTGAGGGTTTGGTAGTGCTAATATTCTTTGGGAAGCATCAGTGTTGTAGATTTGCCATAATCTTCCTTTCTCCTGCAGACAAGTGCTGGCATGAATGAGAATCTCATTGGTTTCACTGTAACTAATGTGGGTTCTAGATGACGCTGCTTGCTCCGTAGTCCCACCATGGAAGGTTGCTGCTTCAGGCAGCTTCCTGAAAATTGTTCCGTGGTTCCTGCCATGGAAGGTCTTGTTCAAGGCAGCTTCCTGACAATAGTCTTTCTTGCACAAAAATGACACAGGTATGATATAATTTGGAGAAAAATATATTTAATAATCGGGGGGTCAGGGAGGAGATAGATGACAGTTCTCCTGACCATCTGTGGCCAGCACCTTACTTTTATAGAAACTTTAAACAAGGCATCATAAAAGTTAATCAAACACAGAAGCTACGATAAGGAAAGTCAGTGAGGCAGACATGTGACAAGCTTGGAGGAAGGAGGGATTAGACATTACTGGGCGGAGACGACATCAAAGACCGTAAAAGACCGTACCTTAAAGATTACACCAGGTCCCTTGGAATGTGTCTGCTTGTGGACAAATCCCACCCAGCCAAAACCTCAGTGTGTGTTCTAAGATGGCCCTTGACATTTAACTGGGGAGTTTTCAGGGATTACAATTGGGACTAGATGTGGGCATGCAATCTCTGTGATCCGTTTTTGTTCACATTTTGCCCTCTTTTCCCAGCTGTAGTTGGCAGTTGACAGTATTGAGGTTGCAGTTTACTAGACAAGCCTAGAGATCCAGTAGCAATTCTGATGACCGAGTTGTCTTACCCATTCACAAGTGGTCACCAGACATGGCACTCTCTTCTATATTAGAACAGTTATGGCGAGCGCCACACTTGGCAAGTGTGCTTGGCTCGGTATACATATGTTGAATAAAGGAATACTACTAGAGACCAGCTTCTGCATTCTGCTGCTTACTCTTCAGTGTTTACTGACTATGCTTTTCTCCACTAACGCTGCCCTCTTTCATTTCATGTTCAAAATTTCTTTAGAGGGTGTCATAATTTATGCTGCTGTAACAACACCATCGACTGGGTGGCTTACACAACCAACATTTATTCTCACAGTTCAGAAGACTTGCAAGTCCAGGATCAAGTGTGGGCAGATCTGGTGTTAATGAGGACACTTCCTCATTAACTGGTTTGCCAATGGAAGCGTTCTCTTTGCATCTTCACTTGGATGAGAAAGACTGGGTGTTTCTTCCTCTTTTATCAGGGCATTAAGCTGGTTATGAGGATCCCACTACATTTTTTTTTTGTGGTTCTCGTAATTGAACCCAGGGGCATTCTACCTCCGAGCTATGCCCCCAGCCCTATTTTTTATTCTTTATTTTGAAACAGGGTCTCACTAAGTTGTGGAGGGCCTCACTAAGTAGCTGAGGTTGGCCGCGAACCTGCGATCCTCCCGTCTCCGCCAACCAAGTACTGGGATTACAAGCTTGTGCCACCGTGCCCAGCTTCCACTACATGTTTTTTTTTATTTTGGCGGTACCGGGGATAGAACCCAGGGGCGTTCTACTTCTGTGCTACACTCCCGGCCCTATTTTTTTATGCTTTATTTTGAAACCGGGTCTCACGAAGTTGCAGAGGGCCTTACTAGGTAGAGAGAGAGAGAGAGAGAGAGAGACACCGAGAGAGAGAGTGAGAGAGTTGAGACTGGCCGTGAACCCGGATCCTCCGGTCTCCGCCTCCCAAAGTACTGGGATTACAAGCGTGTGCCACCACTCCCAGCTTCCACTACATGTTTTAATCTACCCCGATTACCTTTCAGTGGCGCCTCCTCCAAGTCTATAATATTGGGGAACTGGGTTTCAACACGTGATTTTTGGTGGGACACAAACACTCCATACTCTGGTTGGTGAGTTACCATCTAGTTTGAGGTCACCAGAGGGCACAGTTGTTAAACCAACTATCAATAAGCAATACCTCCATTTCTCCTCTGTTCAATTACTAGTAGGCTACGTTGGACTAGGGTGCAGTATCTAGTCTAATTATCTGTGACTTGGGTAAATAAATGGCCTTCCTGATCCAGAGCTTGAAGAATCAGTCACCCATGGGTGGGCAGGGATTGCTGTGATTGGCCATTAGTATAATTTAAATGGAAAGATGTAGAATGAAAATATGGTGAATTGTGAGTTGATAATTGTTGAAGCTGAGTATAAGCGTGTGTTATACTCTTCTTTCTTTCCTTTTTTTTTTTTTTGCGGTACCGGGGATTGAACCCAGGGACATTCTACCTCCGGGCTACACCACCAGCCCTATTTTTTATTCTTTATTTTGAAATAGGGTCTCACTAAGTTGCGGAGGGCCTCACTAAGTAGCTGAAGCTGGTTGCGAACCCAGATCCTCCGGTCTCAGCCTCCCAAGTACTGGGTTTACAAGCGTGCGCCACCACGCCCGACTTATACTCTTCTTTCTAAGAATATGCTTGAATTTTTTCATAATGTAAAGTTGAAAAGGAAAAAAAAAGCAACATGATAATAGCCTAGTAGCTTCCTCACACAATGGTGTGTTACCTTGGCTGACATTCCTGGCACGTATCTTATTATAATGCAAAAATACTTCCGAGCAAAAGCTAGCTTGATCGTTTTGCCATTTCCAGATATAATTTTTCAAATGCAGTGTATGAATAGGAAGTAGCAAATAAGCAACTCACGGGGAAATACTAAAACACATGTCACTTTAAAATACAGTGCTAGTTGGGCATAGTGGCGCACGTTTGTAATCCCAGTACTTGGGAGGCTGAGATTGGAAGATTTGGGTTCATGGCTAGCCTCAGCTACTTAGGCCCTTGGCAACTTAGTGAGACCCTGTTTCAAAATAAAGAATAAATAGGGCTGGGGGTGTAGCTCGGAGGTAGAATGCCCCTGGGTTCAATCCCCAGTACTGTAAAGGAAAAAAAGGAAAAAAAATTAATATTGTGTCAGTAAACCCAGTAGGTCAAATAAAATGCAGAGACCATAAACAAGCAACACACCATTGACAGTGCTAACTTAAAAATAGCCACCTCCACAGATTAGCAGTCTAGGGCAGCGATTCCACAATTTTTAGAGCATACAACATTAACAGCATAAAGCAGTTTTTACTGAGTCATAACAATAAACCAGTGTCTCATTAATCTGGGAAGATACTAATATTTATTATATGCTTCTTTCTGATATAGTTCATATTGTGGTTTTATAAGAGTACTTGACATTAGGTTTATTGACAAGAAATCTTGATTTCTAATTGGTGTGGTGTTATCTTCTAACTTTCTTGGTTACAATCTTAGATTTCTTTACAGGAAATGAAAAGATTATCAAGAAATGACTTACCTGATTTCCATTTTTCTTTATCATATATTAAGTCCAGCATTTAGATGATTCATTGTATCTTCTTAGTTCATCATTTTTTTAAACATACTCTATTCAAATTTGTTGTGATCAAAAATATAATGAGGCAGATAATTATTGTCTCAGTCCAAGAAATTACTTTCCAAAGTCAGGCACCCTGCTTCATATAGGAACTTCACTGTTTGTACTGCTTGAGACAGTCTTTGTAAAACTACTTTTCCCTTATTCCTTATTCCCTTTTCCTTGCAAATATATGCAAATTTTACTGAGTCTCTCCAAAACTATTTCTCCCTTACGACACTTTCTTTTTTCCACTCAAATATATGTAAATCTTTGCTGGTTTAAAAAATCAACTTATAAGCCTATTTACACTTAGTATAGATCTCTTTTGTTGGCATTGGCATTTTCTGTCTCTTGTCCTTTTTAAATTCATGTCCTTTGGAATAGATACTGCAGATTGACTGAATCTGCCACTAAATTCTGTTATTCAGCTTTGTTCTCTGAAATCCTCTCTTCTCTTGAGTTCCCCCTCCCCTTTTAAAAGGGGGTCCCCATGTTCCCAGCCTGGCCTGTACTCTTGGCTCTAGCCAGCTGGACTCCCCTGACTCTGTGGCACTGTACTTGTCTCCTATGCCCTGATGCTGCTCCTCCTCCTCCTCCTTTTGCCATCTTTGCTAGTTTCTGTTCATGTCTCAAAGTATTTTCTAAAGCTGAGGCTTTAATCCTGTTTCTCTTTGTTTTAAAAAATCTTGTTTTAATCCTGTTTCTCCTTGTTTTAGGCCCCCGATGGGCCTCTTAATGATGTGAAGAAATAAGTGAGCCAGATAGGAACACAAGTCATAAGAGATAAGGTCTCTGTCCAAAGGGGACACCACTGTTTGGCTTCATCTTACTATTATGTGGGGAGAAAAGAGTTTACTGTAATAAAATCCTCTAGTCAAGCAAGAAAAATATAGGGAACCTACGTTTTCATGTGAACTATCCCAGATTTTGAGTATTGGCAGCCTTTTGAAGTTTGGGAATACTCAAGAGTAGTTTGAAGCAGTATTCTGGTTGGAAGGGGTGGCCTGTCCACTGTATGGCCTTTGGGTTTGTAGTCAGCGTTGTAAGATGCCTCCATAAAGAGTGGTCCTAGGGATTGCTTTAAAGCTGTATTGTCAGAATAGTTCCACATTTTGTAATTTGTGTATAAATTGGGGGTGCCACAGAGGAAAGGTTGACTGGAAAGAGTGGAATAAATACCCCTTTCTTGCTAAAACTGCTAGAAGCTAATTCTTTCATTTTTTCTTTTCTTTTAACACTGCAGCTTGAAAAACATGACTTTTGGCCTTTGTGACCTCTGCTTTGAATCTTGGATAACTATGTTTTAGCAGCTCGATTTCCTTGAAAGAAAACTTTAGCTGGTGACTTGAAATCACAGTTCTTTGGCCCTCAGTGGGCTGATTTTATTAATTGGAGGTAATTGAGTGTCCAGTTCAGCTCAGGGACCTTTCCAGTTTTAAAATTATTGATTCTGTTAGTCTAAATATCTGTTTCTTATCTGACCTCTCACACTAGTTTGCATATTATGTTTCCAACCATTTCTGGAAAATATTACTACTTTAGTGTTTTTTCTTTTTCACCAGCTTAAAATTGGCATGTCTTGCCCTCTTTCTGAAGAAGAATTTATTTATTTATTTATTTTTTTGCGGTACCAGGGATTGAACCCACCACTCCCGGCTCTGAAGAAGAATTTATTCTTCTTTCCAAGAGTTCTTTTCACAGTTTCTTTGTCGTTAATAATTTTCCTGATAATTCAGACTTGTGAAAAGTTGCAGACTCATCTCCTTTCTTCCTCCTGGCAATGTTAATCCTTGTAAATCTCATATCTCCCTATTTTCCTCCAGTCTAGGTCTTCCTAAGCCCTGGCAGCTAGAGCTTTTCTTTTTTAATATCCTTTCATTGGTACATTGTAATTATACATTATGATTAGGTATAGAGTGGAAGGAACATGCGCACAGCATTTGATGTGTTTCCCACCACACTCCACCCCACTCCCGCCCTCCCCTTCCCAGTACATGTTGTTGAGATGGGCATTGATAATTTTGTATGTGTACATTGCATTATATGAACTGTTGTCTTCATCATCTCCCCTTCCCCCCTCCTTTAACAAAAATCTGACCTTCTGCTTCTCTTTTAAAAAACCCCAGTGGATCTTATTTCCTGCCTATTAAATTTATATTTCTTTCAAAATTTTCAGAGATTATGATCTTACCTGTATCTCATCCAACTATATTTCCCACTAAGAAATAGCCATTACTGCAAATTAGAAAGGTGTTTTATTACTAGTTATGCTTCATGACTTCAGTTATTATTTCCCCACTGCTGAGATGTCTTTGGTTTTTTATTCCTCCAGAAAAAACCTTTCACACTCTTGATGTTGTTGTGGTCCTAGAGATTGAATCCAGGGGCATTCTACCCTATAAAATAGGGCTATACCTCAGCGCTATTTTATTTTTTATTTTGAAATAGTGTCTCATGAAATTGTTGAGGGCCTTACTAAGTTGCTGAGGCTGGCCTTGAACCTGTGAGTCTCCTGTTCTCAGCCTCCGAAGTACAGGGATTATAGACATGCGCCACCAGGCCTGGCTTCCTGCATACTCTTAACAGCTCAATTACATGCCTTCTAGGAGTCTTCTCTGGTAACCCCAGTTCACACTGACCTCTTTCTTTGAATTTCTATTATACCTAATGAGTTCCACATTAGCTTATCACCTAAAATCTGAAATACTTTTAGAGCAGGAAGTTATCTTAGAGATCAGCTAGTCATCTGTGCATTTTAGAAATGATAGAACATTTGTGATTTGACCTTGATTATATTAACAGCAGAGCTCAAACTAGACCTGTTGTGTGACTTCCTATACAATTCAGTTGGACTAGCGTGAAAGCCACAGATACTACCTTAAACTATCAAATATGGCTGTTTTCCAGTGTAACTTTACCAAAAGTGATCTGCAGGCCTGAGCTGGTGTGTGGGCCATAGTTTGCCAACCCCATTCTAGAGTAATATTAACAACTCTCCTGCAGTTTTTTTCTCCTTGGTGTTGGTTTAAGAACAATGAAAGAAGCCAGGTGTGGTGGCACACGCTTGTAATCCCAGTACTTGGGAGGCTGAGACCAGAGGATCCAGGTTCGTGGCCAGTCTCAGCTACTTAGTGAGGCCCTCGGCAACTTAGTGAGACCCTGTTTCAAAATAAAGAACAAAAAATAGGGCTGGAGGTGTAGCTTGGAGGTGAAATGCCCCTGGGTTTAATCCCCAGTACTGCAAAAAAAAAAAAAGAACAATAGAAGACATAAACAACAATGATAACAACTACTACTTTTATTTAGAAGCATCATTGGACAAAGAAGGAACTACAATTTATTTTTCATTGCCAGGTATAAATTTTTACATTAATACAACTTTAGAAGTCATACAGTAATGATAGACTTGAGAAACATTGCTCTTAGTAATAGAATGCATTATAACAATAATCTATAAAGTAGCATGAATGAGGAGTGATGCTTTTCCAATGGCTAGTATAGCACTTTAAATTTGTAGAATTATTTTTCTCATACTCCAGATCCTTGGGATGAAATAAAGGTAAAGTTACTGAACCAGGAGCACAGGTTACTACAAGAGGTAGAAGTAGAACTCAGGAACATTTCGCTTTGTCGACTCATGTCTGCTGAGGTACAGTAATGAACTCCTGACCACTTTTGATCATTAAGGTTCCCATATTCTCCGCACAGGAATTACACTGTTAAACGTGTTTTACTGGACAGATTCCATCCAATGTAATTATGGCCTTAGTTTTACCTCAGTTCTCTTCACAGAATGTAATTATCTGAGCTTCATTCTACCCATGGTACTGGGGTTAGCACACCTACTAATTTGTTTATTTATTCATTCATTCATTTATTTACTTATTTGTTTATTGTGGTACTAGGGATTGAATGCAGGGCCATTCTACCTCTGAGCTACACCCCAGCCCTATTTTATTTTTCATATTGAAACAGGTTCTTACTAAAGTTGCTGAGGCTGGCTGAGAACCCGTGATCCTCCTGTCTTAGCCTCTCAAGTACTAGGATTACAGGCATGTAATCCAATGTGCTGCCATGCCTGGCTACACCTACTTCTTTAAGGGGGCTCCTTTAGTCTTTGATTATTGGATTTTCCATGTTTGCTGTTGAACGATGAACTATCTGCCATAGAAGAATTGGCATTTTATGTCCAGTGCGCTGTATATTTGATTACCTTGTAGAACATTAAAACTCAGGGTCAGTTTCTGACCTTAGGCAGATCAAAGACATAAGTGTGGTGAAAATGTAGTAAAAGGGGTAAATATTTTCAAGTAAAGATATTGGGATCAGTTTTAAAAATTTAGAGAACTTTTCATTTTTTTAAAAATACTTCTTTTGCTACATTGTACTCCCACATCATTATGTGGTTCATGGTAATGGGGACATACATACACGCACACAGTACTTGGGACCTTCTCATTTTTGATGGTCAAAACTCCCTATATTATGCCACAGTATTAAATCAGTAGATCTCAAGTGTGGTTTTTGTTTGTTTGTTTGTTTTTGTTTAGTCTTAGGGCTTTTTGTGTGTGTGTGTATGTGTGGTGCTGGGGATTGTATCTAGAGGATTCTACCGTTGAGCTACACTCCCAGCCCTGTGCTATTTTTTATTTAGAAATAGGGTCTCCAGAGCTGGGGGGGGTGGTGCACGCTTGTAATCCCAGTACTTGGGAGACTGAGACTGGAGGATTCGGGTTCATGGCCAGCCTCAGCTACTTAGTGAAGTCCTCCGCAACTTAGTGAGACCCTGTTTCCAAAGAAAGAATACAGCCGGGCGTGGTGGCGCACCCTTGTAATCCCAGTACTTGGGAGGCTGAGACAGGAGGATCACAGGTTCGCGGCCAGCCTCAGCTACTTAGTGAGGCCCTCCGCAACTTAGTGTGAGACCCTGTTTCAAAATAAATAATAAAAAATAGGGCTGGGGGCGTAGCTCGGAGGTAAAAAGCCCCTGGGTTCAATCCCCAGTACCACACACACAAAGAAAACAAAAATAGGGCTGGGGGTATAATTTGGAGGTATAATGCCCTTGGGTTCAATGCCCAGTACCACAAAAAAATAATAATAAAAAAAAGAAATAGGGTCTCGTTAAGTTGCTGAGAGTCTCACTAAGTTGCTGAGACTGGCTTTGAACCTGTGATTCTCCTGTCTCAGCCTTCCAAGTACTGGGTTTACAGGTGTGCACCATGGTACCATGCCTGGATAATTTCAGGACTTTATTATTTTTTTTAACTTATAAGCATGAGTTTAATCATACATTGCAGCAACATATTAAATGCAGAAATGTCAGTATATATCACACATAGAGAAATCTCTGGAATAACATATTTTGGGTGGCTCTTTCTGAACAATCTCTTTGGTTGTCAATAAAGAGCAAATTGGAATAAGCCACAAGAATTTCAGGAGCAGAAATAGGGGGAGAGTTCTGAAGGTTCAGAGGGAGTTTGCCAGCCCTCCGTGGAACCTGGTTATGCTCAAGAAACGATGGTTAGATGCCACGAAGTAGGTGTCAGTGCCTTAACCGTATGCGTTGTTGATAGGCCCGAGGGCCTCTTCTATCCTTGTCAAGGGGAGTGCTAACCTTCTCTCCTTTCATACAACACATGAAGGACTTTATACTCTTAAAAATTACTGGATTCCATCTGTCAGTATTTGATGTGTGAAAATTAACAAAATTAGGATCCATTCACTAATTTATTTAAAATCTCAGTAGTAAACCCATTGCGATAACATAAATACATTATGAAAATTAATCTGCATTTTGAAAAATCTTGAGTGGTGGCGTCTCATTCTAGTTTTGCAGATCTCTTCAGTGCTTTACTTAGTGTAGCACAGCTGCTTCCGTGATGTCTTTTGGGGTATGTTCCTGTACCTGAAGTTTATGAAGAATATCCTCGTACATAATATGTAGTTGGGAAAGGAATGTTTTAATTGCGTTTTCAGATAACTTGAAGTACTTTTCTTTGATAAAACACACAAAGCTGACAGGTAGTAATTTTTACAGGTAAATTGCAACGTGGAATCTGAAATCCTATCAGTGAATTTTTCATACTTTGTTACATTAAAATCTGCTGGTTCGGGCTGGGGATGTAGCCTGGTGGTAGAGTGCTTACATACCCAGGGTTCAATCCCTAGCAAAGGGGGAAAGAAGGAAGAAGGAAAGAAAACCGTTGGTCTGCCTTACACTTTGCATGTGTGTGTTGACTCACTCATTCACTGGGTTGTATGTGTGTACGTGTGACCTCTGGATTTTTTCCTTTCACTTTGAATCTTTTTCGTATGCCTGATTTTGTAATATCAAGTGTTGGTCACTTGGAAATACTGCCTCTCGGAGTTATTCAAATTTCCTAAATGTTGATACACTTCATTATGAAGTTTCAAATAGTATCATTCTTTAATAACATCATTGATATCAGGAAAACCTTTATTGGTGGCAGATAGAAATTCTCAAAATTGTTATTTTTACTTGAAAGGTCAGATTTTATCATTAGTGACAAGTATTATTGTTTTTCTTGATGTGTCATGCTCATTCAGTTGTTTTTAGAAAATATCTGCTGAATAAGCATGGGCTGTCTGCATCACTGTAGTTTGTTAATCATTCTTTCAAGTAAAAATGGCATTTCACAAAAAACCTTCTTCAGCTTGCAGCTTTAGCAGATACACATCCAAGTGCTTTTCTTTACCAAGCCATCATGGTAAGGCTAGGTGGTAGAAATGCTTTATGCATGTGCAAGGGACAAAATAGAATACAATTAATAATTCCTTTATTACTGCTTTATCAAGAACAAGTGAAACTGACATTTTAATTTCTTTTTTAACTGCAGGTACAATAGTTTGGTTTCATTGTGTTATTTGAGATAGGGCAGCAGCAGTATACCCTGTGACTGTATTTACGTCACCAGTCAATTGTCCATAGAATAAAAAAGGCAGATGAGGCCTTAATGTTACAATGAAAATAGTTTTACTTTGTTGACCCTCTGAAAGCCTCTCTGGGGTGCCCAGAGGTCTCTGCCACACTTTGGAAATTGTAATTATAACCCTGGTTTATAGAATCTGGTTTAAGAAAACCTAAAAATTTTGAGGACAATATTTAACATTCCCTTTTTCTTTTGACAGTAAAAATGCATAACTATTCTTTTATCATATTCATTCATTTACTTTGGTATTCTCTAAGAATATTAGTATGATAACTTTGTTCATTTTTCTAACACTAGACCTTTATTACTTGTTTTATTGTTGTCTGCAAGTGCTGATACAACCATGATAATTATTATTTTTGGATGAACCTTAAGAAGTGGTAGGTAAAAAGGAAGAGACTTGAAAAAGTGTTTAGTAAAATTTGTACTAAAAACCTATCTGGTCACTGAAATAGTTAAAAGAAACCAATTGACATATTTTTTCGTTTTATAATAGTGATTGAGAATCATCTACTTTGTGTGCTCCAATCTAATTCCAGAGCAGTTTATTCTTTTATGGCAAGCAAGTCATTTCCCTCTCTCTGCCTCCGTTCCCTGAGCAGTCGATGTTGCTATAATTTTGGTATGTACACTCAGGAACTGAGTTTGAACTGATACTGCTGTAATTTGGGTATGTATACCCAGGAACTGAGGATTGAAACACAGTCCCTTACTTAGACCCACTAATCTTATTTTAATTGCGGTTTTCATTTAAAGAGCAGTATTAGTTCAGTATATGCCCCCCATTCACTGTATTTGTGGAAATGGTGTGTATGTGTGTATCTGAGTGCTAAACAGCTCCACCCGTCAATAAAGATCAGTGTTCTGGTTTAGATGATATCAGCAGGATTTCAATCAGAACAAGTCACAGAAGCGAGTGAACCCCGTGGTTATGGCCATTCCATTTATACTCCAGTCCTGGAACTGCTTATGGCAGTGATTTAGGACCTGTGGCCCAATGTGGACGTGTGTTCCTCACCTCACCGCTCCTGGTGGCTTTCTCACAGTGCTCTCCTTCCACCTGGGATGACGGGAAATGAACCAGCAGATACCTGCGGAGCAAGAGCCCCTGCTGAGATACAGGCTCTGGCTTCTGAACCTGGCTCAACTGATGAGCGCACAACGTGGAAGAGTTTCATCGATTTCCCCACCACTCCAGACCTATTGCTCATTTTTAGATTTTCTTTAAACCAGATTCTATTATTAAACATTAATTCAGCAAGGACATGGAGGCATCTCGGCTGATTGACTTAACTGATTGAGGAAAGTGGCACACTTCCTAAATATGTTCATAGGAAACCTTTTGTTCAACAATTTAAAGATATTATAGGCTTTATAATTCAAGAAAAGCAGCAAACTGATACTTGGGGTACCACATTCTTTATAATTCAAAGAAATGTAAGGGAAATGTGCTAATTTAGCAATGTTTAGGGTAGAAGTGGCACCCACATTTCTGCCTCCCTTTCCTTTTTGTGAATTAAAAAAATGGCATACTGCTCTAGTATTATGGTCGTGAACATCTTCTTTCTGGGGAGTATTAACAGTAGCCCCCCCCCCCGGTCTAGTCTTTCACCAGGTTGCATTTTTCTGACTGTGTCTTTCATGTCTAGTAATCCTTGGTTGGCGGAGTATAGTTAATTATGAGTAATTTTCCTCAAATCTGCTAAATCACTTTTACTTGTTTATGTGCTTTCCAGCTTCCAAAATTTATTGCCCTTACCTCTTCTCCCCTTATCTCCTTCCTGATGTATTCATATGTTTTTATGAATTTCACTGTCACTTTAATGGGACTTTGGAAGGTAGCGATTGTGTGTGTGTGTGTGTGTGTGTGTGTGTGTGTGTGTGTGTGTTCGTGCTCTGTTTCCATCTTCACTTGAAATATTTGCTTATTTAAATGAAAGCATCTATACAATTCTTATTTCAAACCAGTGGTTGAGTTTAGCAAGCACTGAAGTCAATATGATAGTTCAAAAAGTTAAGGATCACATTTTTATAGTATTATAGATGCCATTAAGTAATCATATGATTGATGGGCAGTTGGCATACAACTGTAATCCACGTACTTGGGAGGCTGAGACAAGGGGATCGCAGGTTTGAGGCCAGTGCATGGGGACTTAGTGAGACCCTTTCAGAAAAAGGGGTTGGGGGTGTAGTTCAGATGTAGAGTGCCCCCCAGGGTTCCGTCCCTAGTACTGTGCATGCACGCACGCACACACACACACTATATATATATATATGTATGTGTGTGCACATGCATGTGTGTGTATGTATATTTTCATGATAAAAGAGATTCTGTATTAAAAATTTAAGAAGCGAGTGTACATTAAATTGAGAGAAATTGATAAATCTTTTACTTTATATTCTGTAAAGGATTTATAAACCATGACTTACTTAAAACTGTAAACAAAATTTGTATTGTAATTAATCCAAATTGACCATGTTAACCAAAATTGATTAAAAGCTGGTTTTGTAAACTTTTTAATCTTCCAAAGTAAACAGGAGGAGTTGGGCTTCATGTTTTTCTTGCTCTTTTTCTGCCTTGGCCTGGATGATTTCTTTGGTCTGTAATGAACCTGGCTGTTCTGCCAGCAGTCCATTCTTAGAAGAGTTACAGGTGAACACCGTCTCCTTAAATGTTTTAATCTTCTCTTCATAGGAATGTCTGTATGTTGACTGTGTTAATGCATTGTAATTCTCTTTGTTTTATGGCTAATGTTTACACAGTGCTGACCATGTGCCAGACACTGCTTTGAGCTCTTTTTAATTTATTAACACATTTCTTAAAACAGCCCTGTGATCAAAACCTCTCTCCTCCCTCTCTGTCTCTCTGTCTCTCTCTCTCTGATTGTTTTTCTTTGGCATCGAGGTTGATCGCTGAGTAGTAGAACCTAGCCAAGATCCCTAGGGTCTGGCAGCACTTGAGGTTTGGACACAGTGGTGAGCTCAGAGGGTAGTTTTCTTTGGAGAAGCAGACTTGTCACACAGCCATAGCAGTAGCCATATCTGAAAATCTCTTCGGGGGTGGGGGGAATAACAGGTTTTACTTGGGTTGACACAATGCTTAATAAAAAGGTACCCAGTGCAGAGACCTGCCTTGTTATATTGGCTATTGTCACACTCCTCTTTCTCCCCTTAAGAACTGTTGTTAGCCAGGCGTGGTGGTGCATGCTTGTAATCCCAGCACTTGGGAGGCTGAGACAGGAGAATTGCAGGTCTGTGGCCACCTCAACTACTTAGTGAGGCCCTCTGCAACTTAGACCTTGTTTCAAAATAAAGAATAAAAAATAGGGCTGGGGGTGTAGCTCAGAGGCAGAATGCCCCTGGGTTCAATCCCCAGTACTGCAAAAACAACAACAAAGAAACTGGTGTGCGTTATACCAACAGTGGTTTACTGTATTAGCCCCTTCTTCTCTGTGCCTCTTGGTGGAGTTTGTTTATATCATCTCCAACTTGACCTATTTGAGCAGTAGTCTCACACTGCTATTCCTGCTGGTTTGTTATTGTTTGTTTGTAAGTGGCTTTATTAAGATAGAACTTATATACTCTACAGTTTACCCATTTAAAGTATAGAGTTCATTTTGTACATTCACAGAAATATGCAGCCATCGCTTCAGAAAGAAACCTGTGTTCATTAGCAGTCACTCCCGTCCCCCTAGTCCACCAACCCTAGGCATCTACTAATCTACTTTCTGTCTCTGGACATTCATCTCTTCTGGACATTTCATATGAATGGAATCATAGGACATGTTCTTTGTCGCTTTTATATAACATGCTATTTTCAAGGTTCACCGAATGCTCGGGGAGGTCACATGCGTGCCCTGGGTTCAGCCCAGGGACTGCTAACACAGAATGTCCCTCTCTGGTTGTTCCTCAGATGATCAGAAGGTACAGTCATGGACGTGTGAGTAATCTTCTGGACCCCAAGGGTTGTGGTTTTAGCGCCTGTTTTTCCTTTCAGTCTCCTTTTAAGCTTCTGACTAGTCTGCATCTGTCGATATCATACTATTGGCTTCCACTAATTCCTAACTGTATTACTTCCAAGGGTGGCAGTAACAAATTACCACAGACTGGTGGCTTAAATCAGCAGAAATTTATCATCTCACAATTCTGAAGGCTGGTAGTCCCAAATCATGCTGTCAGCAGGGCCATGCTTCCTCTAAAGACTCTAGAGGAGAATCCTTCCTTCATTCTCCTGGCTTCTGGTGTTTGCCAACAATCTCTGCCTCTACATTCACATAGCATCTTCCCTCATGTGTCTGCATCTTTATGTGGTGTTCATTTTCTGTGTATGTGTCCACATTTCCCTCTTAGGACACTAGTCATTTTGGATTAAGGCTCACTCTGTCGACCTTAACTTTAACTTGGTTATATCTACAGTGACCCTGTTTCCAAATAAGCTCACTTCACAGATTTGGGAGAGGGGTTAGGACTTCAGGTTTTTGGGAACACAGTTTAACCCATAACACCAGCGGATTGCTCTTTTGTTTTCCATAATGCTCTGGGGCATAGATGGCTCCACTGTCTGATCCAGACTGCCTGGCTTCTTGGCAAGGGTAGGTGCTGCCTGTCTTTGAGGCTGGCTTGGACCCGCTCCTGTGCTGTCACACTGTGCTCAGGAGTTTGTTGTTCTCCAGCCGTCCTGCCTGTCCCTATGTGCAGCAGCTCTGTGGAGGAGGGCGTTTGGGTGTGGAGTCCTTGGGAACTGGTCTTACCATCCAGCCCACTGTATCTAACAGTTGGAGTCGGGACTGGAGAATGGGCACTGCCTGGCTGCCACTGCCTGCTTGGGACAGGTCTTCTGTGGCTTGGAACATGGAGTGATGTCTACTGATGTTCATCACTGTTGAATCCACCAGGAATAGCTCTTCCCCTCTAGGATCTGTGGGGGATGAGAACTGCCACTCAAGTGATGAGCCTACACAGAGCTGGAGGAGGATGGGTGCAGCTCTGGCTCGAAAGCCAGGGCTTCCCTCTGATAATACAGAGTTTCTTTGGATTTTGTTGAATAAATGTTTTACAATGTGTTGCAAGCTTTTTGATCAATCTCCAGAGACTGAATCATTGTCTTTACTAATTTTTGCTAGTTTAACAAGTGCTGGGGAGGGGAGGAGGTTTCTCCAAGCTTCTCAGACTGCCATTCTAGAAGTCCTACTCCTTAAATAGTTTTTTAAAACAGCACCTTTAAGAGTGGGGAATGGGATGACACACATCTCTTCAGGGAATTTAGGCCATTGGAGAATGACTTCCTTGAATGTTGATGTTATTTTCCAACATATTCAGCTATTGAAAAACTTTACATTCCCTTGTCATAACAATTGAAATTATTTTTTATTAGTCCACTTTTTGCATAAACACATAAATACAAAAGAAAAACCAAGTGCTTGGAGAAGAATGTTAATAATATTTTATTTCAATAAATGAAGTTATTCTTGAAGTATTTAATAAATTACATTATATAAGTTAAATCTTCATTTAGCTGGAATGTGGACTTTTTCATAATGAACTTATAGCACATCTCTTTTATTAGAAGAACACATAACATCTCTTTTCATTAGTTGAAAGGGCCAGCAAGGAACCTAAAATTTTTGCTTTTAAGAACTCTGAATATATTTATGTAGAGCTAGTATTTTTGCAGTTACTGATTTGAGCTAACATGAGATTATATATATAGTTAAAGATGTCTGAAACTGAAAATTGTTAAAAATCTATTATTTCTCCCAGGCTGAAGTGCTGCTTTTTAGACAATCATTCTGTACCTTCATTCCTCATACATTCTATTCCTTCATTCCATATACATTCTATTCCTCATTAAAAATGAGGAATAATTACAAGGTATTATTTTTTGTGTCTTTTCTAAAGCTTTGTAAGCTGTGTCTTATTTTAAAGGATGGTGTATGTTTACTTGTTACTAGTGCGTTTATTAGAATTTTAGAAATGGTTTGAACTTTAGATTTTATTTGGTCTAATTCCATCATTTTGATGAACTAGTTGAGTCCACGTCATGTAATTTGCTAATCCTTAAAATCTAAACTTAATTATATGACTCTAAAGACAAGAATAATGGTAACACTTTCAGAAATCCATGAAGCAGTGTGTAATCTTTTTTCAGAAAGCGTTAGAGAACACTGTGTATTTTTTTCTATAATTTATTATAATAGTTGTTTTGTCTAGCATTAATTAAGTATCTCCATCAAATAATTTGAGTTTAGCCTTAACTCATCCCCTGGAGACTTAAGAATTGTATATATTTTTTTCCTAGTAATCAAGCATTCCTCGTCTCCTTCCTCAACATTTACACTTCAATAAAATGTAAAACAACATGTCAGTAGTTAGTACTAATATAAATAAAGTGTTATGCACCTCACTTAAGAATTTTTTTAATCAATGAATTAGAAATTAACATCAAGGTTTCTTAGGTCTTAACAAATAACAGTTTGCTTATTGTTGTGTAGTTGATGAAGCTTTTTGTAGCCGGGCGTGGCGGCGCACCCTTGTAATCCCAGTACTTTGGGAGGCGGAGACCGGAGGATCCGGGTTCTTGGCCAGCCTCAGCTCTCTCTCCCTGTGTTTGTCTGTCTGTCTGTCTCTCCCTGTCTCTCTCTCTCTCTCTACTTAGTGAGGCCCTCCGCAACTTCGTGAGACCCGGTCTCAAAATAAAGTATAAAAAATAGGGCTGGGGGCGTAGCGCGGAGGTAGAACGCCCCTGCGTTCAATCCCCGGGTCCGCAATAAAAAAAAAAGAAGCTTTCTGTATACAGGTTGAGTATGGCTTATTTTCCATGTTGAGACCAGAAATTACAGGCATGCACCACTGTGCCCCACTTCTAGTTATCTTTTGTTTTTGTTTTTGTGGTGTTGGGGAGTGAACCCAAGACCTTGCACATGCTAGGCAAATGCTCTACCATGGTGCTACTTCCCCAGCCCTCTAGATATCTTTTAATCTCAGTTGTAGGATGATATGCAGAAAGAAATAAGAAATATACAGATTTCTTGTTTTATACTAATTACACTAGTATTAATAATTTGACTCATCTCTTACTACCATAAACATAGAACACTGATCATAATATAGATATTGAGGAAATAAAATGTTTTCTTTTTTGTGATCTAATATGAAAATTAATGCAACATTTCTGAATATTTTGGTAAACAAAATGAGACATGCAGATAATCTCGACAGATTTTCTAATTTGCAAAATAAAAGATTAAATAACCGCTACAGAGTACTTCTACCTTTGTGTCTTTGAACCTTTTAGACTCTTGTCATTTAGCTAAAATGCCGTGGTGTTTGTAGTCCTTTTGCACATTCACTGCTTAAACTGAATTCAACATCCATACTTGTGCACTTCCCCCTTCTCCTTGGCTCTTATTTGCTAAAGTGTGTTGGTTTGTATGTTACATGCCACCAGTGACTTAAACTTCCTTCCACTCGGCCCCACCTTCTAAAGGTTCCGCTACCTTCCAATAGTATATGGCGTTAGGGACCAAGCCATTAACACATGGGCCTTTGGGGGACATTCAAAATAAAAACTATAATGATTTCATTTGAAAATGTGACAAAATAATTTTTAATGAGCATTTATTGTTTAGTGATACGAAAATTTAAGGTAGGATTTTGTAAGCATGTGAATTTTTATATTTGGTAGTAGAAAACACTTGTAGCTAAAAGTCAATTTTTTAGTGATAAATTGAAGAGTCAAACCAAATAGACAAGTATTTTTGGAACTTCTAACATGGGCAAGGCTCCTATCTCAGAATAGGCATTTAAGAAATGTCCATTGAATGAATTGTCAATGCATTTTTTGCCAGGTGCTGTGAACTGAAAAATTGCATACAATTTTCTGTTTGTGGCTGTCCTTGAATTTGCTAAAAGAAGTTAAAAGTAAATGTTGTGCTTATATTTTACTAAAGTAACAAGACAGGCTAGTAGAGAGAAAATTAGTATGTAGGTGGGGAAAAGGGCAGATAGATTCTCTGCCAAATGGCTTTAAATGAGTTGATGCCAGGATTTTAAATATTAGGCTTTGGTGAAACATTGAGTTTCTTGAATGTTGTTTCTACTGTCATGCAAGCTAATGAGACACAACAACTAATCGAAGCCAATAACTCAGATGGCTTCACTTGCCACCTTGGTGCACATGTCTAGGGCAGCACAGTTGGTCTTACTGCTGGCCAAAGAGTTCTCCATCAGAGCTTAGTGTAGTCATATCTGTCACACTTCCTGGTCTTCTCAGGAGAGCACTGCCTTCCATGAGGTGTGCTAACAAGGGATTTCCTAGGAAATCCCTCCGCCGCCTTCATGCTCTGTGATGTTGAAGCAATCTGTACTCACCTCTCTTAATGTATGTTAGCAATCTCAAAACTTTACCACTCTAGGAAAATGGAGAAATCTCCTATTTGGCAAAAATAAAAATTATTAGAAAGGCTCCTGCTTCTGCATCAAGTGGTAGCTCATATCAGAGCAGCTGATCTTAATCTTAATTGTGCTTAAGAACACCCAGGAATCTTGTTAAAAGTTTAGAGTCCTTTGGCACTACCCCATAAATCCTCACGCAGTAAGTGTGGTATGAAACAACCTGTGTAGAAGGCAGCCTTTCCCCGCTTACCCAGAATGGAGATGGCCTCCTAAACTATCCAGAAGTCAGAAACGATTTTAAAATGAAAATGTTGATGAACAAATTTAGATGAGCTCGGTCAATAATCATACTTCAGAGCTGAAGGTAGTACTCTTTTCACAGCTCCAAATATCATACTTTTAATTACATGAGTTCATCAGTCTCTATTAATACAATGCTAAGCTTTTGGAAATAGGACTTTGAAAGATCTTTTCCTTTACTGTATGGAAGTAACTGAAAAATTAACAATCCTCAAAAGAAAGTGTACTCTACATTACTGGTTAGGATCCATTTATCCTGTAAAGGGTGGGGTAGGTGATAGGTGTCTTTAAAATTTTGACACATGGTAAGTACACAAGAGACTATCTAGATAAGAGTCCTATAGTTCTCATTATATATTGAACAGTGGTGCATAAAATACAAGGAAGAGTGATATGAATGTCTCCTACTTGAGTCATTTGAATTTGGATGAGGCAGAGCTTTCCCTTCAAGTGTGGATAGAGAATCCAGATGAGTCCTGGATTGTCCAGTGGTTTTATGCATGGATATTGGACTAGAGACATTCTGGGATAAATGATTTAGGATTCTAAAATGCTCTGAACTTTGAGTTCTGTTTGTTTATGTAATTGCTTTTAAGATCAGACCCAGTTTATTATTCTAGGCTCAGAAAACACATTTGAAGTTACATAGTTTTGTCCGCAGAGCTCATTTATTCTTCCTCAATAGGAATCATGAGTGAGAAGGGACTTAATATTATTGAAAAAGATAGAATGACACTGTTATACTACTTAATTATTCCTAATTATCCTTTTATGATTCGGTAACATCTAGGTATTTTACTCATAGAGAATCATTGCCAAACCCAGTGTTGTAAAGCTTTGGCCGTGTTTAAGAGTTTTATGGTTCAGGTCTCACGTTCCTTTTCAGTTCCAGGATCTGTCCAGGAACCGTATCACATTTGTTCATCCGGTCTCTTAGGCTGGACTGTGGCAGTTACTCACTCCCTTTGTTTTTGATGATATTGACAGTTCTGTGGAGTGTGGGTCAGGGATTTTGTAGAACGCCCTTCAATTGGGATTTAATCTGATATTTTTCTCATGATTAAACTGAGGCTGTGGGTTTTTGGGAGAAAGATCACAGAGGTAAGCAGTTATTTCATTCTGTCATATCAAGGGTAGGTGTAATCATCGTGACTTATCATTAATGATGGTAAGCTTGACCACATGCCATAGGTAGTGTTGGTCAGGTTTCTCCACTGTATAATCCCCCACTTCCCATTACTCCACTCTCTGGAAGGAAGTCAGTAAGTGCAGCTCACAGGTAAGGCGTAGGGAGTTATGCTCCACTTCACACATTTTGATATGTCTATTTTCAATTTCATTTAGTCCTATATATTTTTATTTCCTTTGAGACTTCTTTCGTCCATAGATTATCCATGTCGTTTGATTTCTAAGTATTTGAAGATTTTCCTGTTAATTTCTTGTTTGATTCCACTATAATGAATTACACATATTATATGCTGTTAATTTTTTTAATTAAAAATTTTGTTTTAGCCGGACATGGTGGTGCACGCTTGTAATCCCAGTACTTGGGAGGCTGAGACCAGAAGATCCGGGTTTGCGGCCAGCCTCAGCTACTTAGTGAGGCCCTCCGCAACTTAATGAGACCCTGTTTCAAAATAAAGAACAAAAAATAGGACTGAGTGTAGCTTGGAGGTAGAATGCCCCTGGGTTCAATCCCCAGTACCACACACACACACACACACACACACACACACACACAAATTTTGTTTTATGACCCAGGACATAATTAAATTGCTTAAGTTTGCATAGTACATCTTTTTCCTATCCTTTTACTTTCAACCTATTTATATATTACTTTGGATTTTTAAAAAGCAAAGTTAAGTTTTTCAATTTTTTAAAGAAGTTCTGTTGAATTCTTTGAATCCCCAGCACTGCAAAAAAAAAAAAAGTCAGTTAAAATGTAGGAAATGGAATATTGGTACAAATCAGAGTAGGAATAAAGCCTGATTTAGAGGAATGTCTCCGGCAGAAAAAAGTACACTTGGCATGTGAGAGGAAGCAGGAGACCAGTAGGGCTGCAGGAGAGTGAGCCCTGGGGGTGCAAGAGGAGATGTAGGTTGGAGGAGAGTGAGCCATGGGGGTGCGAGAGGAGATGTAGGTTGGAGGAGAGTGAGCCATGGGGGTGCGAGAGGAGATTTAGGCTGCAGGAGAGTGAGCCATGGGGGTGCGAGAGGCGATGTAGGTTGGAGGAGAGTGAGCCATGGGAGTGCGAGAAGCGATATAGGTTGGAGGAGAGTGAGGTGAGGTCAGAGGAAGCGGTGCCAGGCCATGTTGAGTTCTGAAGGATGTTGTGAGGACTCTGGCTCATTGAGATGGAAGTCTCCAAGGGTTTTGAACAGAGTAGTGACATGGTTTTGCTTACATTTAAAAGGAGCATATGACATTCATATATATGTGAATAATTGCTTAGTAAATGACAGCAGGAGGTGAGAATTTAATGCAATTGATTTTTAATTTTTTTTAAAAGAAGTTGAACCAGATCATTTCAAAGGGTTTTTCCGCTTTGAAAGCCCTGTGTATGAATTTATCTTATATAGATCTGAAGGAATTGATTTTAAACATTTAAAAGTATGAAAAATGGCTGGGCATGGTGGTGCATACCTGTAATTCTGGTACTTGAGAGGCTGAGACATGAGAATTGCAGGTTCGAGACCAGCTTCAGCAGCTTAGTGAGATTCTCAGCAACCTAGGGAAACCCTATTTCAAAAGCTTGGAGGTAAAATGCCTCTGGGTTCAATCCTCAGTACCACACACACATACAAAAAGTATGGAATGTGCCAGGCGTGGTGGTGTAGCTTGTAATCCCAGTACTTTGGGAGGTGGAGACCGGAGGATCAGGGTTCTCGGCCAGCCTCAGCTCGCTCGCGCGCTCTCTCTCTCTCTCTCTCCGTCTCTCTCTCTCTGTCTCTACTTAGTGAGGCCCTCCGCAACTTTGTGAGACCCGGTTTCAAAATAAAGTATAAAAAAAGTAGGGCCGGGGGTGTAGCGCGGAGGTAGAATGCCCCTGGGTTCAATCCCTGGTACCGCAAAAAAAAAAAAAAAAAAAAAAAGTATGGAATGTGTTGTAGAGTAATTTCATCTGCTACTGCTGTATGCTCAGCATAGTCAATGCTTTGTTTATTATTTATATCTTGCTGCTTCTGAAAAGGAAATGCGTATGTGATAGTCATTAAAATAAAGATAAATCACTGGAAAAACACTAAAAACTATGTGACCATTAAAATCTAAGATTTATATGTAATAAGATTATTTAAAGGAAGAAAAGTTAACCTATTAACAAAAGGAAGGGAACAAAACTTGTAACAGAAAAATGGGTAAGGAGATTGTTACATACCCTGTAGCTTTGCGCTTCCTGGCAGTCAGTGGTGGTGGTTTTTTGTTTGTTTTTTTGTAGTACAGGTATCTCTGTTTAGGAACTGTATCAAGTGATGTTTTTGAGAAAAACAGTAGTATTTAGTTCCTAGGAAACCACTTCTAGGTGCTAACCCAAATATATCTCACTGAAGCTTGAAATCACTTTGCTAATTTTAAAGAAACCCAACACTTTCCAGAGTCTTCTTTGGCACTTTTTAAAAGTGATGACAGGTGTGCATGGCTGTTAGCTCTGGAAAATACAGTTATATTTTGCTATACAGGTGATAAAAGCATTTATTCTGATGCAGAGGTGTTTTGAGAAAGATTAGTAAATGTAGCTTGTGATTTATTCTTATCACCCCTCCCATTCTGCAGGTCCCACTATTACCTCTGTAGTATTGATGTTCTCCAATGAATCATAGTTTCCATCCTAATTGGAAATAGGTAACAGCCTGGAATGTTCTCTGAGACTCTAGTGGTTTTCAAACTGCTTTCAGGGGTTTTGTAGGGATACCAAATGCAGAAGCTTATGAGCTTCTAGAGCTTTGATGAAGGGACTCTGTTCAGTTTATTTTTAAACTTGTATACATAATGCTCATCAAGTATGATATTTATCTGTTTCTCTTTGGAAGGCTAAAAGCCTGAGGGAATAAATGAGTGTCACGTATGAGTGACCAGCCTTGGGCATTTTCTTCCTCACAGAACCATGCACGCTGTTAGGCTGAAAGGGATTTGGATGTTCCAGGTCAGAAATGGGGAGGGAGAACCTTAAAGATAGGTTTTGGGATCGAAACTAGAAAACAACAGTAATATATGCATACCCATGTTCATAGCAGCACAATTCACAGTGGCCAAATTATGGAACCAACCTAGATGTCCATCAACAGATGAATGGATTACAAAATTATGGGAAATA
>PVJS01018904.1:0-34322 GCA_004027185.1 Glis glis | reverse complement strand
TCCATCATCCATCATCCATCCATCCATCCTCCATCCTCCATCTATCCATCTACCTACATATCAACAACCCATCCATTCACCTACCCTCCTACCTATCCACCTGTCCATGTACTCATCCACATACTCACTCACCCATTCATCTGTCCATCCATCCATCTGTCCTTCATTCCATCCATCCATTAATCCATCCATCCATCCATCCATCCATCCATCCATCCGCCCACCCCCTGGTCTCCATCCAGCTGTCCCGCACACAATAGTGGTCTGCATAGTGACTTTCCCATTATAGAAGAAGTCGCCGCCACTGGAGGAGAGTGACAGAGAGCTGAGATCCGGGCGGAGGGGGCCATGTTCGTGGCAGTGCCGCGCGGGCGGGTGGCCTCCCGCGGGTGACGGGAGCCTCTGAGCTTGCTTCCTCTCTGCAAACTTGACCCAGGGCAGTGTGTCCTCGCACCTGTGCTGAGGAGGTGAGATGCCACCTGTAGAGTGCTCGGTGCTGGCCTGGGGTGCCTGTGCTGGTTATTTTCTGATCACCTACTGTGTGCCGAGGTGCGCTCATAGGTCTGACACCGAGGTCGGGGGTGAGGCGATGGCGTCTGAGAGGCTGAGTCCGGGTCCACGTCTCTCCTGCTCTGCACACGCACAGTGTGGCCCCAGGCAACTTCCTGGACCTCGGTGTCCCAGGCGTAGTGCGCAGGAGTGGACTAAACTATTGCTTTGCTGAGAGCGGGGGCGGCTTCCATAAGCCCCCATCTCTGATGCTCCCCGCCTTGGAGGCCCGGGTCCACCTGAGGCTCAGCACCGCACACGCCACCCCCAAGCGAGGACCGACGAGAGGCTGTGGGGACACGCGTACCTGTTCAGCTTCCCCTCCGTCCCTCCCTACTGAACAACTCAGGAGGAATCGCCTAACCTCTTGGAACCTCAGTCTTCTAACCTGTGAAATGGGCTCAGAAGGACACTCGCCTCCTCGCACACGGCTTATAAACGGATCGGGAGGGAGCTGCAGGCAGAAGGGAGGCGAGTAAAGCTGGGGGCTACTGTCTCCCCTGTGCAAAATCGGATCATTTACTCATTCAACAAATACTGCATATATTGAGCTCCTGCGTACCCGGCCCGGAGCTCAGGATCGGGGATGCAGAGACAACTGAGACGGCCTAGGCTGGCATTCTCCCAGGAGGAAATAAAGTCACTGAGTCCACAAATTGATAAACAGCTGATGTTCAGAGGAGGTGAACTCGGGACGACTTTATAAGGACGGGGACGGTGTTCAAGAGGTGACAGGTGCCGTCCTCCACAAGGAGGTACTGTGTGATCTGAGAACCGAGCAGCAAGACGAGCACCTCGCCAACGTGCGAAGGGGACGGGGCGCGAGGCAGAGGGCGGTGTGCGAGCGAAGACCCGGCGAGGAGCCGAGCCCGCGGCTGGCGGGTGGGGACCTGTGGCCCTAGGGACCAGGGACCTTGCCACCTGCTGGCCTTCCGCTGGGGCCCCTGTCACAGGGCCTCCGTCACATCACACTGAACCCGTCATTAATCCCGGGGACATCTCTGCTGCTATCTGGGTGAGCCGGAGCCCGCTGACTGTCTCCTATAACTCTCCCTCATGTTAACGATCCGCGTTTCCAAATTATGTCCCACATCCCGAGACCCTGGTACCAGGTATATTTCTCTAAATCCCAATAAATAAAGAGTAAATCCATGTGCTCCAGGGGATTTTATGGGCCAGTCCGCCGGGGGAACGGGCTGGGTACCTGGGAGGCTGAGCTGACCGAGGGAGTGGAGGGGATTAGTGTTGAGTTATGGGGGCCACTTGAAGTCTAATTATTGAGAAATTGGGGGGCGCCCGCCTCATGTGCCCCCAGATCCACACAGGGGGAGCATCTCCTTGGAAATGCCGAGGGCGGGAGGCTGGCGGGTCTCTGAGGGACATGGTGGTAAGTGGCCGGGGACCCCGCGTGTGTCTTCCCGTCTCCTTGGCGGGTTCCTGCACCCTCCCCAGGCTCGGCCTCCATCCTGCTCTTCCATGGCAGGCTGACTCCTCGGAGAAGCTCCTCGGCTCAGGGCGGACTCGACGTCTCCGCGAACCCATCGTCAGCCGAAAAGCGTGGACGTAGGAAGGCCCACGGTGTGCATGGCTGCCCGGCATCCCAGCTCGGCGGCACAGCGCCCGGTCGGTGCTGCCCTCCTGCCCATCGGCCCCATGTCGTGAGCGAGGGTGGAGCCGCGTCCCGCGAACAGGCCCAAAGGCAGGTGCCAAGCGTGGTTTCGACGGGGCACACGTGGCTTTCGCAGCAGCGGAAAGGCAGGAAGTCTAAGTGGGACCGTTGGCCATCCAGACCACCTGTATGTCTGTTCGTCCACAAGTCTCTCTCCTATTCTAGTCTTGTCCGTCCGTCCATCCATCCATCCAACCAAGAGCGTGGGAACGCCCGTGATGCACCTGAGTTGACATAAAGATGCGGGAGACCCGGCGTGGTGGTGCACAGCTGTAGTCCCACGACTTGGGAGGCTGAGACAGGAGGATTGTGAGCTTGAGGTCACCGCCAACAACTTAGCCAGAACCTCAGTAACTGGGCAAGACCCTGCTTCAAAACAAAATATAAAATAGGGCCGGGGGTGGAGCTCAGAGGTAGAACACCCTGGGTTCAATCGTCAGTGCCCAAACAAAACAACAAAAAACACAGGCGATGAGAGACGCTCTTATTACACTGGGTGCTTGGCAAACAGTTGGTGCACCATGTATGTTTGTCGCAAGGACGCCAAGTGTATCGTCTGACTGTCGTAAGACCTTGTCCTGCTTACCACTTACGTTCCAGGCTGCACAGGAGCAGTGTGTGTGTGTGTGCGTGTGTGTGTGTGTGTGTGCACGGGTGTGCTCAGGTACACACACAGACGGAAAGTCTCCTGTGCACCAAGCGGGGAGACGGCCAGGGTATTCAGTGTCCCACGCAGGCCGCCGTCCCCTGCCCTGGACAGCTGTGACAGCCTCCTCTCTGGTCTCTCCACCCCCTCATCCCCTTGAATCTAAGACAGACCACATCACCCCTCTGTGCCAGCCCTCTGGGGGCCCTTCCCAGGCGGGAAGCGAAATTCCTAGAGTAGTCTAGAAAGTTCTGCATGCTCAGACCTTCCTCACGGACCTCCCGTGCTGGGGTCTGCTTGCAGCCCTCGCCGCGCTCTGGAGCGGCCCTGCCTCCGGGCCTCAGCACTGGCGGACTCCTCTGTCAAAAGGCCAGCGCTCTCCCTGCAGTGCCTGCCTCGATCCTCCCTCTGTCTCTGCCTAACTCTGAGCTCTCTCTCTTTCTCTCTCTGCTTGTCATCTGAGTCCCATCTCCGCCTCTCGCAGCACACGCTGGTCTGCGCCTTGTTCATCCTCCCTGGCCCCTTTAGCTCTTCATTTCACTACTGTATGGCCCGTACCCAGGACAGCGGCTGGAATCAGCATGTGCTCCATAAACACATTCTTTTGATGAATGCATACGTGCTGTTTAATCTACAACAGTGAGGGCAGTAGCTGGCACACAGCAAGGACTAAACAGTTGCTCAGCTAAACCGGGCGTGGTGGCGCACACTTGTAATCCCAGTACTTGGGAGGCTGAGACAGGAGGATGGCAGGTTCGCGGCCAGCCTCAGCTACTTAGTGAGGCCCTCCACAACTTAGTGAGATGCTGTTTCAAAATAAAGAATAAAATAAATAGGGCTGGGGGTGTAGCTTGGAGGTAGAATGCCCCTGGTCTCAATCCCCAGCACCACAAAATAAATAATTAATAGATAAATAAATGAATAAATAGTGCTCATCTAAACTTGGGGTCAAGAGGCTACACCACATGCTACAATGGGGTAAGTATCACCGAGCAGGTGTGGTCGAGGTGCCATAGAAGGGCACGGTGCCCGTGGGGGTGTTGGGGGTGGAGGTCTGCCAAGGTCATATTTTAGGAGGTAATTGGGTCGCCCGAGGGAGGAGGAGCAGGAGTTTTCACAGGTGGGTCACGCGTGGAAGGTCCGTGGAGGGAAACAGCTCCGCATTTAGGAAGTGTCCATACAGCGAGAAGGGCCGGGGCTCAGGGCTGAGACAGGAACCCCATCTCCACACTGCAGAACCGTGAACGAAAGACTAGGAAGTAGGATTTAACCCGAGGGTCCTGGGGAGGCCTGAGACCTGTGGATGTAAGAGAGGGGCCCCAAATGTCACTGGTATCGGGATTCCAGCAATTTCTCCTCTACGCCTTTGGAGATGGTCCAGGAGGGGGACAGTAAAGGCTGACAGTGGGGGACACTGTGGACGGAGGAGAGGGCAAGGGCTGCCGGGAGACCCCTGCATGGCTGTGGAGATTCATTCGAAGAGATGAAAGTGTTCACCCTCCCCAAACCTCAGGACACAGGACAGCCCGGCCCACACCTGGTTCCAAACTCGACTCGCCAGAGGTTGTTTTTTTGGTAGTACTAGGAATTGAACCCAGGGGCATTCTACCTCTGAGCTATACCCCCAGCCCTGTTTTATTTTTTATTTTGAAACAGTGTCTCGCTAGGTTGCAGAGGGCCTCACTAAGTAGCTGAGGCTGGCCGCGAACCCGGATCCTCCTGTCTCAGCCTCCTAAGTACTGGGATGACAAGCGTGCGCCACCACGCCTGTCTCCTTGCCAGAGTTTTAAAGACATGGCGATCGCGCTTCCCATCCTCTCCCTTCTTCCATTCTCTTAAAAATTTTTATTATATATGTTTTTTGACATCGAAAAGACTCCCGGATACTCGACGAGCCGTATATTAAGCAGAGTGGCAGCTGTGATATCGCCAAGCGAAACAAAATACAAAATTTACAGCAGTAAATTCTTCTCTCTTCAGGGTGGTTAATTATCTTAATTACTTTTATTATCTTTTATCTTTTAAGATCCTAAATTGCTTATTTCTGCCTATCCTGCCAAAGGCGACCACATATCTTCTCCCGGCGCATACGGAGTGGAGACCGTCATATGCACATCTTTCTGCTGGAATTTAAAAGAACTTTGATTTACGTCCTGCTTCTCCTCACGCTTTTAATTGTACCAACTAGAGAAAACAAAGTTACGTGAAACATCAGCCAGCAGCAGAACACACACACGCGTGCGCACGTGCGCGCGCGCACACACACACACACACACACACACACACACACGACTCCCAATCTGATAAATGTGTTTCTTTTCCCCTTTTTACACTCCTTCTTCCCAGCATTCCTTGTGCGACGTGGGGAAAACCATTTCTCTCTAGCAACTCTTAACTCAGAGAGAAGAATTACAGGCCTGGCAAACTGTCACACATACCCCGGGAAACGGAAAGGTGATTTGCTTTGAAATAAATCCATTCCCGGTTAACATTTTAAAGCAACGGGGAAAAAAATCGCTGGGTGCCTAGACCTGGGGATATTTCAGGCCGGGGGGATTTGACAACAGCGTAACTAGGGGAAGACGGACGGGAGGTGCTCAGGGCTGGGGCAGCCGTGGGGTAGCCAGGGACTTCGGGAGGGTGGTGGCCCGTGGTGGAGGGCTCCGCTTTGGGGATGGAGGCGTGGCTTAGTGGTAGAGGGCATGCCTAGCATGCACAAGGCCCTGGGTTCAATCCCCAGCACTGCAAACCAAACCAAGCCAAACCCACAAACAACCGAGCTCGGCTCTTAATAGATGATCAAGGCATTCTCAGAGCTTCTCGGTGCAGATGTGACCTGGAATTTGGAATTCACGTTGCAGGTTAGCAAGGGAATCCCCCCCCCCCCAGAGACACGCTCTAGGGAGTTCACCCTGTAGCACTGTCGCTGGGCGAGACCCAGGCAGACCTGGGTTCAAGTTCGAGCTGCGTGACTCCAGCACACACCGGAACTCCCTGTGCTTTCTCTTCCTATCTCTACGGTGGGTGTGCTAGCAGTGGCAGTCCCGTCTTGGAGAGGTTGGGAGGGTTGAAGGGAATGATGGGAGGTGTATGATAGCAAACTCAAGCTCAGAGAGGTCAAGTCTCCTACCCAAGGTCACACAGGTCCCTACAGGAAGATATGACACCATCCCACGACCCCTTTGGGGTTCTGCATGGAGGCTGGGGTCCTGCAAACTCAGGCTGGGGAGCTGGAGGCCAGCTGGGAGGGGCGAGAGCAAGGCCCCATGGGAGCAGGAGAGGCGGGGACGGGGCCTGCGCTCGCTGAAGGGGCAGAGGAGCTGTCTATCTGTGGTTTCCTTTGCTGCAAGCAGCTGGCAAGGTGAGGGGAGTATTAGGGGACAGGTGTCCCCTCTCCACCTGTGTTCAGAGGAGGAAGCTCAACTACAAGGGCATTTTGAAGGGAAGAGGGTGGCTCTTTGAACTTTCTAGGCCGGTGGGACGCGACGCAGCCCATTTTCCCAAGGTGGCGCCCACCTCGCCTGGCTGGGGAAGTGCTCCTGCCACCCTTCCTGACCCCGTCCCTCATCCTGTCACCAAGAGGCCCCCATCCCAGGAGCCCAGTTGGCCTCAACCACACAAGGCAGGTTGCTCATCCGCTCTCTGCGACCATTCCTCCTTGACGGTCCCCTTGGACCGTTCTGTGTCCGTGCCTCTCTGTCTGTGTACGCCTGTCCAGCTCCTCCCACCACGTCCTCTCCTCCTTCCCCTCCCCTACCTGTTAGAATCCATCCCTCCCACCCTTGGATGGAAAACCTCTGCATATGTCAGGAGAGGAGGGAGCCGGGGGCGGGAGCCTGGGCTGGGGGCCTGGGGGAGGCCACATTCTCCAGCCCCACTGGGAGCCACTAAGGGCCCTGAGGTCCTGCATGCAGACATGCATTTTGCACAGCGAGCCCTGGGTGATTGGTGTGTGTGCGTGCATGCGTGTGTGTGCGTGCATGTGTGTGTGTCACTGTGCAGGTCTGCAAAGATCTTCCCCCGTGGACAGGGCACCTGACCCTCATCGCCAGAGGGCGCCCTGTAAAGTGAGCCTCTTGGGGACCACGGGCCTAGTAGGAGATGCCTGGAGTCAAGGGGAGCAGGATTTGGGGTGGAGGAGCTGGGGCCGCTGTTGCCCCTGTGGCCCCACTGTGGTCACTTAACTCTGATGACTTAAATAGCAAAGCAGACACTCCATTCAGCTACCAGGAAACTTTGAGGCAAGTCTGGAAGGCCTTGGCCTTGACAGGAGTCGACATTTTTAGGCGCAACATCCTCAGTGAGCTACACTCAAGCGAGCCGTCCGTGGCCGCCATTGAGGACGCAGGACCAGGGAGGAGCCGAGGCCGTGTGACACGGATGCGCGAACGTGGCACGTTCCGGAACGACGCCATTTCTGAGAGATTGGGTTTAACAAAAGATCTTACGAAAACTGATTTCACAGTTTCTCTTTAGCTTTTGAAATGCGGCTTCTAGAAAATTACAGTGACGTCCGTGGCTCGCATTACGCTGCTCCTCTTGGACAGGCTGCTCAGGAGCTTGAAGACATCTGTCCCTGTCACCAAGGAAGTATTCGGTCCGACTCAGAGCGCTGACTCAGGAAGCCACACTGCTGTGGCCGTGTTTGTCCCCGTGTCTCTTCTTTTCCTGTGGAAAAGAGAGAACATTCCACGTGACTGAAACGAACAATGGTTAAAATGGAAATAATGGTTTCAAGGCTCCCCGCCCACCCATCCCGGAACCCGCTCTACTCTGGTCTGCTCCCTAGGGACCGGGCAGGAGAGGGTGACATCAGGCTGGATTGGGAATCATTTTTGGACTTTTTTTGTGTGTGTGGTACTGGGGATGGAACCCAGGGGCCTTCTACCTCTGGGCTACACCCCAGACCTATTTTTTTTGTTTGTTTGGAAGCAGGGTTTCACTAAGTTGCTGTGAGCCTCATTGGTTGCTGAGGCTGGCTTCAAACCTGCAATCCTCCTGTCTCAGCCTCCCAACTACTGGGATTACAAGGGTGCACCACCACACCCAGCCCATTTTTGGACTTTGAGGTGGGTCCTGAGCACCTTCCTCTTGCTGTCGGCTGGAAGTTCACCCTCAGAGAGCTGGCGGGTAAGAGGCCCGATAGAGCAAGGCCTGGCTTCCTGGTTCCTGGGCTGCAGAATCCTTAATCGGATGGCTGCAGTACCCCGAGGGGGCGGAGGAGCCCGTCCAGGGCTCACATGGGTACCCTTGGCAGGCAGGAGGCTGACAGGTAGGTCCACAGATATGCGGAGGCCTCTCCGTGCCAGGCAGTGAGCAGCCAGACAGGGACTCTGCAGCCAGACAGGGACTCTGCTCCCAGCACTCTTGCCCCAAGGGAGACAGACATTGAACAGTCACCTGCGCCGGTGCTCGCGGGTCACACTCATCGTCTCATCCAAGTGTCTCGCCCCATTTCATAGAAGAGGAGCCTGGGGTCAGAGCTGGGGCGCTGTGCCCGGGACGCGTACAGGTGGGAGCTGGGTTTCCAACCCTCACTTGCGTGGCTCCCAAGTCCTGCGCTCTCTGGGCCCCTCTGGAATGTTCCCTGTGGACTGGGGACAGGGTGGCCGCCTGCCCTTCGCGACCTTGGCTCCTCCCGCACCTGCCTCCTCGCCCGGCTCTCCTTCCCACGCTCTGAATCCGTCGTCCCTGCTTTTCATGGAAACCCTCGGAGAAGGAGCGCATATTTTTAGCCCGCGCCACCTCTTGGGATAATGAGGCTCATACGTTTACTTCCCACTGAGTAAAACGCTGCAGCACTTTAATTTTTCCTAAAATGCCTTTGAGTGCCCCCGGGAGATGGAGGTGAGAGGCGAGGAGAGCTCACTCGGTCCTCCCTCACCTGTGTCCCCTCCGGAGCCCCAGGCCGGGCGGGGCGGGGGCCCGGGGTGCACGGCTGCCCCCCGGTGGAGCCGACACCTGATTCTGCACCTTCTCCCTGCGTCCTGCGTGCGAGGCTGGGGCAAGAGGCTGCAGCTGGCCGACCCCGAGCGGCCCTCTGTACGCGGGGAGCAAGGACATGGGTCCTGCCTGACATGGGGGCTGAGGGGAGCTCTTGGAGGGACCCTGTGAAGGTTTGGGGGGGAGGCGAGCCTCCCTGTCCATCTGGACTGTGGAACGTCTGTGCGTCCCAAATGCACATGGGGTACAGAAAACAGGGGCCGAGGATACAATTTGAAGACCCCGAGTTATAACTCCCACAGGGCTGGGTCCCTGATACTGCTCCTCATCCTGCCGATTCTCCCTGCTGGCCTCTCCCTCTGCTGCAGCCCCTGGCACACCCCTGCCCCAGGGCCTTTGCACTGGCTCTTCTCCTGCCAGGAACACTCTCCAGAGAGCGGCACCATCACCCTTCTCCTGCTTGAAGCCCTTGCTCGAAGGCCACCTTCTCCACACCACCCGCTGATCACAATTTGCTCTTTCCTGTTTTCCCCTATAGCATCCATCACTTTCTAGCAAACTCTATAAACATAAAAAATAAGCCAGTACTTAGGAGGCTGAAACAGGAGGATGGCAGATTCAAGGCCAGCCTCAGCAACTTAGCGAAGACCTCAGCAACTTAGCAAGGCCCTGTTTCAAAATGAAAAATAAAATAGGGCTGGGGGCAAGGCTTGGAAGTAGAATGTCCCAGATTCAATCCCCAGTACCAAATACATACATACATACATACATACATACATACATAAATATTAAAAAAGGACTGGGGGTGAGCTGGGCGTGGTGGCGCATGCTTATAATCCCAGTACTTTGGGAGGCGGAGACTGGAGGATCCGGGTTCGCGGCCAGCCTCAGCGCTCGGGCTCTCTCTCTCTCTCTCTCTCCCTCTCTCTCTCTCTCTCTCTCTCTACTTAGTGAGGCCCTCCGCAACTTCGTGAGACCCGGTTTCAAAATAAAGTATAAAAAAAAATAGGGCTGGGGGTGTAGCGCGGAGGTAGAACGCCCCTGCGTTCAATCCCTGGTACCGAAAGAAAAAAAAAAAAAGGAAGGGGGTGTAGCTTAGATGTAGAATGACCTTGGGTCAATTTCCAGTACTGATAAGTAAGATAAAATAAAACGCCCCCTTTGAAGATGCTAATGTTTATTTCTGTCCCCTCCTTAGGCAAGGGTTCTTACCTGTCTGGGTCTCTGCGGTACCCTTGGATGCAGAACTCTGCCCGGTCCACACCAGGCGCTCAGCAGATGTGGTGGCATCAACCTTCAGCCTCGTTCTTGTCTTTCCGAGCGTCTACAGATTAGAAGTTATTATGAAAACATCAAAATAGCAAATACCTGGACAGGCGCGGGTGCCAGGGTCGGGCACCGCGAGTGATAGCCCCTTGGGAAGAGGGCGTGTGTGCTGGGCTGGGCGAGCCCCACCTGAACTTAGGAAGAAGCAGCGGCTGGAGCAAGCCAGCCCTGACCTCCACGTCCAGGTCAGAGGCCGAGGGTGCTGACCTCTGACCTCTGCGGATGCGGTCTCTCTCTGAGCTCCTCCCTGGCACCGCCTGGCTCTCAAAAGGGGATCTTTAAAGGAACCACGTTGGTGACCAAGGACCGCAGAGAGGGACCCTCCTGGAGCACGGGGAAGCCGGGTGAACTGGAGGGGACGCTGGTTCCAGCCTGGCTCACCTCTGCTAGGCTGTGGCCCAGCTTGGGAGGCCACCGTGGATATCTCAGACATTTGTATCTTCTTTTTCTTTTTTTTTTTTTTTTGCGGTACCGGGGGTTGAACCCAGGGGCGTTCTACCTCCGCGCTACACCCCCGGCCCTATTTTTTATACTTTATTTTGAAACCGGGTCTCACGAAGTTGCGGAGGGCCTCACTAGGTAGAGAGAGAGAGAGAGAGGGAGGGAGAGAGAGAGAGAGAGAGAGAGAGCGCTGAGGCTGGCCGCGAACCCGGATCCTCCGGTTTCCGCCTCCCAAAGTACTGGGATTACAAGCGTGCGTCACCACGCCCGGCTCTGTATTTTTTTTTATGCACAAGCCCAAGTGGCCTTCAGTAGGCTCTGGGTTTGGACGAGTGACTCTCGGGGGCTCAGGAGTCAAAGGCTCGGTCCCCAGTGTCCCCAGCGCACGGTGCTGTTGAGAGACGGTGACATCTTTAAGAGGGAGAGCTGGGCGGGAGGTGTCAGGTCACTGGGGGGCGTGCCCTCGAAGGGGATGGGGGACCCTGGCGTCATGAGCACCCCTCACCACCACGAGCTGCCTCCCCTCAGCCCCAACAGCACCGAGGGCAACTGACCGTGGTCTCTAAAACAGGAGCCTAAGCCAGCCTGGTGGCGCACGCTTGTCATCCCAGTACTTGGGAGGCTGAGACCGGAGGATCGCAGGTTCGAAGCCAGCCTCAGCTACTTAGTGACACCCTCTGCAACTTAGTGAGACCCCGTTTAAAAATAAAGAATAAAAAATAAGGCTGGGGGTGTAGCTCAGAGGTAGAATGCCCCTGGGTTCAATCCCTGGTACTGCAAAAATAATAAATAAATAAAATAAAATAAAAATAAACACGAGCCCAATGAGCCTTCTGTCTTCATCTGCCCTCCATCTTAGGTATTCTGTTACAATAACAGCACTCTGACTGACACAGCAAGACGCGTCTCATGTTAGTGAAAACAATCATAACTCCACTGGCCGCTTGTGACGTCCTGGTCAGCAGGCAGGCTGGCCCCGAGGGCCCGAGGCCTCGATTTTGTTCTCAGTTCCCCACGATGGCCTCCATGGCAGGAATAGTCCCATTTTTCAGATGAGGAAACTGAGGCTCAGAGAAGGGGGTGATGTGCCGGTGGCCGGAGGGGCGAGCATCTGCTTCCGCCTGAGCGTTGGCTTCTGTGCTGTGGGCGGGAAATCGCAATTTCTCACGAAGAACAGAAGAACGGGTCACGGAGGGGAAGAACTCACTGACGAGAGAAAACACGCGGTGCCTGCTCGCCGCCCGTCAGTGCCGCTGGAGGAGGCTGTGTTATTGATTGGCTGCTTCTAGTCTTTATCAAGAGACTGTTTTTTTCGGGATTTGACATTGTATTTGCTATGTAATTTTGTATCTTTTTCCCTCTTTTTGATACACTATCATGTTACAATTATGTTCCCATGTTGTTATGGGTTTTTTTTTGTAAACACTGGAGTGACTGCATGATCGCCCCTCCCTTAGATAAGTCATGATTCATTTTTTCATTTTCCCTTGGGTGGACAATTAGGTCGCTGCCCATTCAGGGGCTTGTGTTTAATGCTCCAGGGAGCGTTGCTTCTTGCTCGTCATCTTCTTTCCCCGTCTGAGACGTCCCTCCGTCCGCAGCGGGCCTAGGGGCTGGGGAGCCTTTGGTAGAACACGTGGTCCAGGGCGCCACGTTGTTTAACGACACAGTCCCTCTGGCCCCAGCTCCACCCGTATTGTGAGGGATTCCTCTCACCACATCCTGGTTTTCAAGGACAAATCACTTTAACCACAAAATAATACTTTTTCATTTTTATTTTTTACATATTTTTTGGCACTGGGGATTGAACCCCGGGGCATTCTACCTCTGAGCTCTACCCCCAGCCCTTTTTATTTTGAAACAGAGTCTCCCTAAGTTGCTGATGGTCTTGCTAAGTTGCTGAGGCTGGCCTCAAACCTGCTATCCTCCTGCCTCGGCCTCCCAAGTACTGGGATTATGGGCATCCACCACCAGGCCCAGCTTCTTTTATTTTTTATTTTGAAACAGGATCTTGCTGAGTTGCTGAGGCTGGCCTCAAATCTGCTATCCTCCAGTCTCAGTCTCCTAAGTACTAGGATTACAGTTATGCGCCACCCCGCCCAGCTAAAATAATACTTTATAAAAACTTAGCTGGAAATATTCCTGCCTGCCTTCATTCCTGTCCCCGAGCCCCAGGGAGCTGAGCCTTCCCCACACATGTGTGTTTCTCGGATACATTTCCACTTTTGCAAAGAGTCTGTTTATAGGCGGACGGGTTCGTCTCGAAGTTAAAATAGAATTTGAAAAACATTCAGAAGCAAGAAATTAAGATGGAAACTGGAAACCAGGCAACGGACCCCCGAGCTCCCTGAGCGCCTCAGGTTAGTCTCTTCCCCCTCTTCAGACACAGAGGTCCAGATGCACTTGGGGGCCAGGGCTGGGAAGAGCCAGGGTGGGTGGGGACCATGCAGATGGCCCTGGCGCTGGCCGAGAGGCCGAGCTCCTCATTCATGTGACGTCCCGCCGTCCAGGACCCGGACCCCTCCCCCTTCTAGGAGTGGACGCTGGTGGGGGACAGCCATCTGGGGAAGCAGCTTGTCTTCTCTTGCCACCCAGCACCCCAGCACCCTGTGCTCCGGGCCACCACCAAGGCTTCCTGGTTGCCATGGGAGCCTCCCTGCTGGCCTCCATCCTCCCTCCCAGCACCTCGACCCCCTAATCCAAGTCCATCCAACACAGCCGACACATGGCCCACACCCTGAGCCCTCAACCTCCTCTCCTTGGCTGGCACGCACGCTAGGGTTCTTGAGCCTCGTCTCCTGGCCTCCTCCCTCTCTCTCCCCCCAATTTCCAAACACACTGATCCCACCTACTTTGCATACGCTGTTCCTTCTGCTTGGAAAGTGCTTCCTTGGCTGAGCACAGGGCCAGATGTCACCACCTCCAGGGAGCCCCCCAGATTGCTTTCTCAGAGACCCCGTTTCTTCCCTTAATGCTTCTAAGCTCCCTCTGCAATGTGCTTGGCTCCCCTGTGTGGCATCCTTGCTCCAGCCAGGCTGTCATGGGGGAGGACTACCCCCAGGGAGCTGGCTGGGCCCCACCCCAGACTCATTCAATCAGGACTTCTGGGGAGCGGGCAGGGCCTGGGCAAGCTCCCTGGATGAGAGCGGGCGATGCGGCTCCCATGAATTGCTCATGTGTTGGCTGCAGGCTCTCCCACCTCCCAGACTCCCCCTTGCCCGGCACGTCCACGATGCTTAATCTGGGGCGTGAGATTTCAACACCGGCCCTGACTTGCAGCCAGGGACAACCGGAGCTACAGCCGAGGCCGTCCCGGCGGCTCCGCGGGTCTGGAAGCAGCGCTAGATCATCGTTACCGCACCGCGTCCATCTTCCATACTTTCCAGATACAGACATCGGGGACTGTGGGTAGGAAGCGCTCGGGCGTCGTCCCAGCTCTGATGGCAGGGGGGTGTGAGGTGGACATGGTAGCAGGAGCGCATCCGTGCGTCAACGGCAAGACTGACAGCCAAGGTTTGGGTAAAGCTGGGGGTGGTGGCGCAGGCGTGTGATCCCAGTACTCAGGAGGCTGAGACAGGAGGACTGCAGGTTCGAGGCTAGCTTCAGCAACTTAGCGAGACCCTCGGCAACCTAGGGCTGGGGTGTAGCTTAGAGGCACAGTGCCCCTGGGTTCAGTGACCAGCACCAAGGGGAAGAAGTATGGAAGAGAGGCGAGCAGGCTGCACATCTATCTCTTTGAAAAACGTAAAGAAGAGGCGTGCGCACCTTTAAGGCAGGGATGCGGGAGAAGCGCGCGGAGGCTCCTGCTCCGGCCTCCTCTGAATTCCTGTCGCGGCCGGGCCCGCATAAACATTCCGCGCGCAGCTCCAGCAGACACTTTTTAATAGAATCGCTTAAAACAATTAATTACCAGAGTTTTCATTCAAGCTGCAGCGCAAAAGATACGCCGGCAATAAAAGGCATTTATCCGCGGGTTTCTGGAGGCCTGTTTGTTATTAAGATGTAAATTAAATCACCACAGATGTTCCATTTTTTAATCTCGGCCTGGGAAGATCAGGGCCGAGCGTGGCCTGAACGGGTTGATTCCATTACCCGCACATTCATTAGAAACCCGCCGTCTTATTGGAGATCATTTTTCTTGGGTGACTTCCCCCCCTTTCTTAAACAAATTATCGGGATAATTGGTTCATTTCCCTTTCTGCTGGCTCTTGCTCAGGAGCTCCGGGTCTGGGGGCTCCGCGTGATGTCCCCACGGAGGACTTTGCCCTCCTGGCGGTGGGAGACACTCAGCTCTCCTCCAGGTGTGAGGTCGGGTGAAATCATTTAGAAATTTCTGGAAAACGATTCCGTTTCCCCATAGTGAGATGTTGGGGAGCAGGGGCTGCAATCCCGGCTTTAGCTCCTGAAGAGTTTCGTTTCTGAGTGGGGAGGGACCGTCAAATGATTAGCAGCAAAGTCCCCGACTCTCCTATCACTCGGGGTGCCTGTCACCCTCTGAAGTGGCTCATCTTCCGCCTCCCTGTCTGGGCTGTGGCCCCGATGCTCAGGGCTAGGTCTGTGCTGTTCACTACCGGGCGCTCAGAGCCTTGCCAGGTGCCTAGCACAAAGACGACGCTCCATTAATAAACACAGTCCCTCTGCGTGCCCGGGGGATTGGCCACACCCCCACGACAAAACGCAAGCGTGCGCAAGTCCCATACATTAAATGGCATCGTATTTGCATCTATCCCATTCTGATTTGGATATAAAATGTCCCCCAGAAGCCGGGCGTGGTGGCGCACGCTTGTCATCCCAGTACTTGGGAGGCTGAGACTGGAGGATCTGGGTTCACGGCCAGCCTTAGCGACTTAGTGAGGCCCTCTGCAACTTAGTGAGGCCCTGTTTCCAAATAAAGAATAAAAAATAGGGCTGGGGGTGTAGCTCAGAGGTAGAATGCCCCTGGGTTCCATCCTCGGCACTGCAAAAAAATGCCCCCCAGAAAAGCGCAAGTATTGGCAATTGAGAAACGTCCAATTCAGGGCTCTAACTGCATCGGCGGATGACGCCACGGATGGATCGGTGGTTTAAATCGACTCACTGGGTGGGAACTGAGCACGCCGGAGGAGGATCACTGCGGGTGTGGCCTCTGGGCCGCCTCTCCCTCCGGTGCTCTCCACTTCCCGCTGTTGACAGGTTCCTCAGCCCTGCCCCGCCGCCGGGATGCATCTGCCTTGGAGCCGGCCGACCACGGACTGACCTCTGGAAACGTGAGCCCCAAAACCTTCCTCCCACCCCGCTAAGCTCTTCTCATCTGGTATTTTGGTCCCAGCGCAGAAAAAGTCGACTAATATGTAACCTAGGCACATCCTCCCATATTCTTTAAATCATCTCTGGGTGACTTTGGATCCCTGATACAATGTAAACACGATGGGGATAGCTGTTATATTGTATTGTTTAGGGAATAATGACGAGGAAAGAATTATTTACACGCTCAGTACAGACTCGGCCATCTCAGGCCCAGCTCCATAGCACGGGAATGAGCTACGTGAACGAGCCGAGGGACCTACGGCAGGGCTGCGCCCACACAGCACTTTGTTTGCACGGATTCAAGTTTTGCTTCTTTGGAACTTTCTGGAACTTTTTAAAAAAATCGATCCTGACTTTTATTCCAATTTTTTGTACTTTTATTGGTGTATTATAGTTTCACATCATAATGTAATACAGAGTGATTACTTTCTAGAATTAAAAAAAATATATTTTCAACCTGAGGTTAGCTGAATCTGCAGATGCGGGGCTTCAGATGCAGCGGGCAGGTCGTAGATGAACTTTAACCTGTGTAAGTGTCAGCGTGATTTTAACACACACAATCTTAACCTAACCCCCAGCCACCTGGAAGAGATACTGCTACCGTCCAGGCACATTTCAGTGGCGGCGTCAACACGTGACAGGAATTCGCTCAAGGACCCGGGAATGGTGAGGGCAGGATTAAGATTTGAACCTAGGTCAACCTGGCTCGAATCCCCTCCATTTAACCCTCCCTAGTCTACACCTGGGTATTTGGGGGCGGAGTACAAAATGCGGAGGTGGGGTGTTAGACATGCACTGATTTAGCACCAAGACTGTGAGGTGCAGGGAAGTGCTCCGCGCGTCCAGGGCGGCCCTCCGCGGTACCATGAGCATCCTCAGGCACTAGCCAGGAGCCGCCTTGCAGATGTGGACGCTGGACGGCACCTGCAGAAGGCGAGGCGGCGGAGGCTCAGGACCAGCTACGCATGTGCAGGGCCGGGTGCAAATGGCAGCACGGGAGCCTTGTCCAGAAATGACAACGCAGCCCTAGACGACAGAGGGTCAAACCGGGCACAGGGCCCTTGGGACGCCGCTGGGACCCTGCAGAGGTCCCTGGCCGAGAAGCTGGCCTTGGCAACTTGAGGTTCGCCTGGCGAGGTCTTTCCACTGGTTGCTCAAGGAGGGACCGCCCTGGGTGTGCCCCGCTGCTGCCATGGCGTCCCTCCGCCTCTCCCAGCCACCAGCCTCCTGCCTCTCCTCCATCTTCCCCTGATTCTCATAGTCAGGCGCTCTGAGGGGATTATCCCATGTGGTCACACAGGGCACCCTCTGTGTCCTGAGCTCACTCTGCAAGGATTTTCCTGCATTTCTCCAACAGCCAAACGCAGTCCTATCCCATCGCACAAAAGAAACAGAGACGGGAAGTGACTCGCTCGAGGTCACACAGCCGGGGAATTGCAATCCTGTTCTCTCCGCCACCAGTGGCTGTGGCGCTTGCTTTTTTTGAAAAAAAAAAAAAAATCTTGCAAAAGCTTACTTGGCCAACGAAGTAGAATCCCGAGAGGTCGCTCTGGGGTCAGGACAAGTTACCTCTTAATGCTCAGTGCAACTGGGAACCTCCGACACCCTCAGAGCGAGAGGGTCCTGGAGAGGGTGGTGGCGGGTTGCCGAGGCCCCCGGAGGGGAAGGGACCCTGCGGGGCTGCAGAGAGAAGACCATCCCTCAGAGGCACCGGCCCACATCCCCCGCCCGCCTCGGCAGCTCGCTGTGTGCAGCGCGGCGGCCCCCTGCCGCGAAATGATCATTTTCTGCCTCCTGCCTGTGGCTGGTCTCCTGTTTCCATCAAGTTCCGAAGAAAAAGAATGGGAAAATATCGTGGCTCTCATCCCCCCTGCGAGCTTGCAAAAATTGCCTTTTTATGAAAGTCCTTGTGGTTTCTGAAGTATTTCATGGGCTCGGGGACTGGGAGACCCCTCACAAGGCCACCTGCAGTCTCCTCCCGGAAACTTCTCAGTCTTTGCAAACTCCAGGAAATTCGGGTGGGAGCCGTGGGGTTGGCAGGTGATCTTTGGAAGAGGGACGTTGGTTCTCGTGAGGTAGGAACAAGGAGGTGGGCGCAGAGGTGACCCCTGGGACCCAGAGAACAGCCGGGGGCACGAAAAGACCACAGGCGTCTCCAAGCCAAGGGACCGGGGCTCACACCCTGCTCAGGCTGAGTGACCTCGGGCAACTGCCAGGACCTCTCTGAGCCTCTTCCTCACCTGTGGAATGTTCTGGTGACGTCTACCCTGCCGGGGCGTTATGAGGATTAAACGAGAGGCTGTTTATTAAGCCCCCGCGGGGAGCCTGGGACACAGCATGCTCTCAATACGGGACAATTTGCCACCAGCCCACCCTGTGTCCCTCTAAGTCATCTTAGGACAAAAAACGAAATTTCATGAGATTAAAATCTCTTTTTCACCCACCCTCAACTGGATAAATGCTGAAGGTATAAATAGCTTGCAAGGAGGCTTGGACAATTTCCTGCATAATTGCACGGGGAGGTATTAAAGGTAAGACACCTGCTACAGGGTGCGCGGCGGGCTCCTGGCGTGCGTGCGTCCCTGCGCTTGCGGCTGGCTCCCAGCCATTAGTGTGGCTGCCCAGGGAGAAGCAGGCCTCCACCGGGCAGGAGGATCAATGCCTTTTTTATTAAGTTTTTCTTTTTTTTCAAAATTGGTTCTTCATAATATACAACTAGTTGTCACCTTCAAGAACAAAATGTGCTGGGCATGGTGGTGCACGCTTGTAATCCCAGTACTTGGGAGGCTGAGACAGGAGGATCGCAGGTTCGCGGCCAGCCTCAGCTACTTAGGGAGACCTTCCACAACTTAGTGAGACCCTGTTTCAAAATAAAGAATAAAAATAGGGCTGAGGGTGTAGCTCGGAGGTAGAACGCCCCTGGGTTCAATCCCTAGTACTGAAAAAGAAAGAACAAAGTGTACATATTGTATACACATGTATTTACACACACATAAATGCACATGCATATGTTATTACATATTTTATTTTAGAGATACTAGTCCCTCAGTGTCTATGAAGATGAGGTGCAGGAGCCCCCTGGATGCCCAAACCCAAGGCCGCTCCAGCCCCTTACACAAAATAGCATAATTTTTGCATATAACCTATGCACATCCCCCGTATGTTTTAAATCACATCTAGATGCCTTTTAACACCCAGTACCATGCAAATGCTATGCAAATAGTTGTTACACTGTATTGTTTAGGGAATAATGACAAGAAAAATGTCTGCACCTGTTTAGCACACATACTTTTTATTTTATTTATTTATATTTTGGTGCTGGAGATTGAACCCAGGAGCACTCTACCCCGAAGCCACACCCTCAGCCCTATTTATTTTTTCATTTTGAAACAGGGTCTCACTAAGTTACTGAGGGTCTCGCTAAGTTATTAAGGCTGGCCTTGCACCCGCGATCCTCCTGTCTCAGCCTCCCGAGTACTGGGATTACAGGTGTGTGCCACTGTGCCCAGCCACAGAATTTTTAAAAAAATATTTCAATCCAAGGATGGTTGAATCTGCAGATGCAGACTCATGACATGGAGGGCTGACTCCATATCATATTGATAAATATATTTTAAATCCTTAAATACGTAAGTAGCATGTTTACTCATAGGTACGAGTCAGCGTCTTTTTCCCTATTTCTTAACTGTTTAGCTTCTGGTCCTCTCTCCCAGATCACAGAACGAGGACAGGGCAGCTGCGAGAGCAAAGCAATAAGAAGAAACAAATTAGCAAAAACTGCAAGAAATCAAAGGTGGCCGGCGAGGACGCGTCCTGCGGAGCCGTCGGGGTCAGGGCACTGTCAGCCATACCATGAGTTTTGCTCCGCTGAGCCTGGTGTTCAGGAATTCATTCTTTGGTCTCTAAATAACGTCTCATTTGAAATCTTTCAGAATTCAGAGTAAGGTCAACGTTAAGGTAATCTTCTGAGAAGGGTTTTTCCAGCTTATTTTTAAATTCATAGATTTTATTTTGGCTCAGGCTTCTGGAAAGTTCCAAGCAATATTTTACTTCCAGGGCTGCCGCCGCCTCCTTCTCTTTCTCCTCCTCCTCCTCCATTTTATATTAATCATTCTCCTTTTGGATCTACATTGTGTTAGTCCTATGGTGTGATTATTTCTGTTTTCCCAAAGGAGTCTCTGAATCACTTTTTCCCAAAAAGTAAGGGGTACAAATATTTTTAAAAGCAGGAGGCTAGGAATGAGACTGCTCTTTCTTTTTTACCACTCAGTTCAGCGAGTGTTTATGTTGGTATTTATGTACAGTCATTACGCACCCTGCCTCAGACAACACATTGGGGATTTTATGTAATAGGGACTCTCTTCCAAAGCATCCATCCAAACGGGGGTATGAGGTTTCCTGGAAATAATTTAAAGAATTAGACAAAATCCAGACAGCATCGACTTTCCATGAAGCTGAGAGTCCACTGTGTTAACTTCACATGACTGTAATGAAAGGCCTGAGACAATTAATTTATAAAGACAAAAGGTTTATTCGGCTTGTGGTTCTAGAGGTTCTGGTTGAAGAGTGGGTGGCCCGTTTCTTTGGGTCTCTGGTGACTCAGCCGGGCACTGGATTGCAATGGCAGGGGGCACGTGGCTGGAGAAATCGTCTCCATCTGCTTTCTAGATCATGATGCTAACGATTTGCTCCTTAGCCATCTTCACTCTAAGGACGAAGTGCCCTTTGGTTTCATTCAGAGCCACTTCCTGGGGCAGAGGGGACGTGTGGACTGCGCAGCAGGACCTTGGTTCATCATGGGTGTGGTCCCAGCAACTCAAAGACACTCACAGTCCCTCAGAGAGCCAAAGACTCGAGTCTTTGTTGTTGGTGCGCTGCTTCACCTCCTCTCTGTGGCCACCAGAGAGCTCGAATGGATTTTCAGCCACATTTCCAGGCGTCCCAATTCCATTTTTTTTTTTTTTTGCGGTACTGGGGATGGAACCCAGGTGCATTCTACCTCCGAGCTACACCCCCAGCCCTATTTGTTTTATTCTTTATTTTGAAACTGGGTCTCACTAAGTTGCGGAGGGCCTCACTAAGTAGCTGAGGCTGGCTGCGAACCCAGATCCTCCTGCCTCAGCCTCCCAAGTATTGATATTACAAGTGTGCACCACCACGCCTGGCCCCCAATTCCATCGTGAAGAGCAGAGAGGGCACGTTCTCTGGGGCCTGGGCCTTCCCCTGGCTGCCTGGGTGTCGGGATTTCCCTGGTGTCTGCCTGACAACTGCTGGTATTAATGGTCATGAGAAAACATTGTTATCTCAGACCCTCGGGCAGGACCCCGAAACATCTCCCTTCTCTCTCGCCTTTTTATTCTTATTATCGTTCTCTCTTTCCTGTCTTTTTCTTGGTCTTCTTTTACCTCTCCTGTTTTCTCTCTCCTGAAACACTTAATCTGTTGTTTTTTTTTTTTTATGCGGTACCGGGGATTGAACGCAGGGGCGTTCTACCTCCGCGCTACACCCCCGGCCCTATTTTTTATACTTTATTTTGAAACCAGGTCTCACAAAGTTGCGGAGGGCCTCACTAAGGAGAGAGAGAGAGAGAGACAGGGAGAGAGAGACAGAGAGAGATCTGAGGCTGGCTGCGAACCCGTATCCTCCGGTCTCTGCCTCCCAAAGTACTGGGATTACAAGCGTGCACCACCATACCCGGCCTACACTTAATCTGTTTTATCCTTCCCTTTTTTGGCATCCCTTTCTATTCCCTCTCAATTCTTTTCTTTTCCTTTCCCCTGCCAGTTTTGCTCATTTCCTTCATTTCCTCCTTTCACTATCCTCTTTTCTCCTTCCTTCTCGCGTTTCTTCTCTGTCTCTATTTCCCTTGTTCTTCGTCTCTTTCCTCTTCCCACGTATTCTCCTCTTTGCCCGATTCCTCCTACATTCTGTCTCCCGCATCTCTGTCTCCATGTCTGCCTCTCCATATCTCTGTGTGTGTCCATCAGTCTATCTCTTTCTGTCTCCCTCTCTCTCTCAACACACGCGCACACACACGCACACGCACGCACTTCTTTGAGCACGCGGTGAAGGACCAGGCGTCAGACACTGGGTGGCCTTGTCGTGTGTCGGAGGCACAGCGTCCTTGGCAACCGCTCAGACCAACGAGGCACAAGAGGAGCGGGGTTCGCGGCTTGCTCGGCTGGGGCGCGAGGCACCGAGGCTCGGTACCGATGAGCTCCGTGGAGGGAGCTGATCTGTCAACGCAGCCCCGGCAGCATTCCTGAAGTTTCTGAAAGCGAGAGGAGGCTGGGCATCAACACCGCCCTGGCCTCCGTGACGTCCGCGACAGGGCCAGGAGCTTGTCCACTTGGGTGTTCGGAGGCTGAGGGTCCTCCGGGCTGGAGGTCACAATTTGGTGACTTCCTAAGCCAGAGTGATCGGATGGAAAGGTGAAGGCCATCGTGCTGGGAACGTGCCCGGGCTGGTGACGGGGACGCCTGCCTCCGCCCCTCCCGGCCCGCGTCCTGCTCCCCCTCCATCTCCCCCACCCCCCTCCCCAGGCGTGAAAGCAGGTCGGAGGGGGCGATTCGTAGACAGGCCTGGATCTGCCACTGGCCTCATCGTTAGCTCCACAGTCACTCATTCATGCCTTCGTTTTTTCAACCAGCATTTATTAGGCACCCATTGCATACAAGGCATTGGGATGATAGCCGTGAATATTATCTGCACCCAGAAATCAAGGGTCTTGAGTTTCCCAGGGGAGACAATCAGAAGAGGGCATGGGTATTCCGCAAGGAGGTCAGCACCCACACCCGCCAGCCAGCAATTCCTCTTCCGGGTATACAGCCGGCATGAATGTGTGCATAGTTCACCAAATATTTAGAGCCGCAGTGTTTGTAAAGGCCATCCGCTGTCCACCAGCAGTAGAGTGGAGAGTGTGGCCCGTCCACTTGAGGGAGCATAAAGAATGACAAAAACCTGCAGCCGCCCCCAGAGCAGGGCGCATCCCACAGACACGACGTCGATTGAATGGATCGAGACCCAAACAGCCACAAACGAGGGGCATCGCATAAAAAACACGAGCGGACAAAACGAATGCGTGGGCTCCACACCATGACCCGTGGGGGACTGAGCGGGGTGGGGTGCGAGGGGAGCTGTGGGGTGCAGGCTGGACCGTCGGCGCTCTGTGGGTTCCCATCCCTGGAGTCAACCAACCGCGGATGGAAAATGGCGGGGAAAAGCGGCCCCTGTCCTGAGCAGGTGCTGGTGTCCCCGTCCTCGCCCCCTAAACAACGCAGCATAACGACGATTTCTATGTGTCACAGTGAATCCGGCGTTCCGAGTCATCTGCGGAGGGTTTCAAGTTGAGGAGGGATGCGGGGAGGTTCTGTGCAAATACTGCGTCTTAATATGAGGGACTTGAACATCCTCAGATTTTGGCATCCAAGGGGGTCCTGGGACCGGGGGGGGGTGACTATATTCTAGATCTTAATCTGGGTGCTGGCTACACAGTTGTGTTGACTTTGAGTTGCCCATTATAACATTTATCTTTTCTTTCTTTTTTTTTGGTACTGAGATTGAGCCCAGGGGCATTCTACCTTCGAGCTACACCCCCAGCCCTATTTTAGTTTCTATTTTGAAATAGGGTCTTGCAAAGTTGCTTAGGCTCTCGCTGAGTTCCTGAGGCTGTCCTTGAACCTGCGATTCTCCTGTCTCAGCCTCCCAAGTACTGGGATTACAGGCGTGTGCCACCATGCCTGGCTTCTACCTATTTATTAAAAACTCAATGGATAGGACCAGCAGCAGATTATATAAGGGAGAAGAAAATGAGCGAATAGGAAGACAGGTTTTAAGAAACCATCCCAGAGCCAGGCATGGTGGCGCACGCCTGTAATCCCAGGACTCCGGAGGCTAAGACAGGAGGATTGCAGGTTCAAGGTCAGCGTGCAGAAACTTAGCAAGACCCTATTTCAAAATTAAAAAAATAGAATTGGGGTATAACTCAGAGTAGAACATGCCCCTCATTCAATCCTTGGTATCACCATACCAAAAAAAAAAATGAAATAAAGAAATTGGACATGGTAACACGTGATTAAGACACATGTAGAAATAAAATAGAATGAATGGATCCCACAAAAGGGTGATAGAAACTTCAAAAGGAGAGGGAAAGGGTGACCAAAACAGGGAGAACAGGTCAATGAGACAGAGGCAGAAGAGAAGAAAGAGGTGTTTTCAGGCTGAAGAACAACACGGAGCCTCCCACAGATAAACAAATAAATAAGCCAATAACTAACCCACCGACGACCGGCATCGCTGCACCCGGACACATCATGGTAAAGACATAGAACACCAAAGACAGAGAGAACATCATACAAGCTACCAGACCGAACAGTCCGACGACCTTCAGAGGAACGGGAACAGACTGGTGGACAGCAGACTTCTTTTCAGCACCACGAGGTGCCAGGAAGCCATAAACAATATTTTCAAGGTGCTGAGGGAAAATCACTGTCAGATTACAACTCGGTCATTTTTTTTTCTCCTACAACTAAATGATTATAAAAAAGTAGAGATAAAACAAAGACACTCTTAAACCAAGTAGAGAGAGTATGCTCCTTGGAAGTACTGAAAGAATTACCAAAGAATTTGAGTGGAAACTGGAAGGTAATGGGAAGAAATAGAATAAAAGAATCAAAGGGATCAGCAAATACACTTAAAATCCACGCTAGCATGGAGGATAAATGATAATGTCAAGTTGGACATGGTGGCGCACGCTTGTAATCCCAGTACTTGGGAGGCTGAGACAGGAGGATCGCAGGTTCACAGCCAGCCTCAGCTACTTAGTGAGGCCCTCCCCAACTTAGTGAGACCCTGTTTCAAAATAAAGAATAAAAATAGGGCTGGGGGTGTAGCTCGGAGTAGAATGCCCCTGGGTTCAATCCCCTGTACTGCAAAAAAAAAAAAAAAAAGATAATGTCTACTATTTAGGACAATTTTAAAAAATGAAATTAAAATATGAGTTTTGAAAAAATGGGGACACTGTTTAGAGAAAGAAAAGTCAAGCCACAGACTGGGAGAAACGTATTTGCAAAAAGACATGTCTGATAAAGCACTGCTATCAAAAAGTATACAAAGAATTCTCACAATAAGAAGACAAACAACCAGATTAAAATGCAGGTCCAAGACCCTTCCAGATACTTCTCCAAAGCAGATATAGAGACTGCAGCCAAAGCTGTGTTTAGTGGCACATAGATAGACTTAAAATGCATTTTTTCCCCAAAGAAAGGAGAGTGGAAGGTAATGAGTCAAAGATGTGATTTGAGCAGCTAGGAAAGAGAACAGGAGGGTTGACCCTTGGATGCTTTCTATGGCTCTGAGAGTAAAAACCAAACTCCTACTGTGGTCTCTAAAGTTTTCCATGGTCTGATCTTTGCTTACCTCTGCTACCTCTCCTTCATCTCCTCTCACCCTCCCAGCAGATGCCCTTCAAACATGCATGTGTACATACAATGCACATGTACCCACATACTTCAAACACAGCTGCCTCCTCTGACTTCTCGCACACCCCAAGGGCCGCCCTGTCCCGGGGCCTTTGCAACGTGGTTGCATCTTCTTGGAATGCCCCTGATCTCTCTCATACCACACACAATTCTCGTTCTCCTCAAATGGTCGAGCCCCTTGCCCTTTGTAAGACCTCAGGGAAGGCTCCTGGATCTCTGTTTTGCAGTTTTCTCATTGCGTTCAGGTTAACACTTGACACTGGTAATGATTTCTCTTTTCTTTTCTTTTCTTTTCTTTTCTTTTCTTTTTTTCTTTTCTTTTTTCCTTTCCTTCCCTTCCCTTCCCTTCCCTTCCCTTCCCTTCCCTTCCCTTCCCTTCCCTTCGCTTCCCTTCGCTTTTCTTTTCCCTCTATGTTATGGTTAGATATAGAATTTCCCCTGCAGAACTCATGTATTAATGTTCAGAGATGATTTTTTTTTCTCAGTACTGGGGATTGAAGCCAGGGACATTCTACCTCCAATCTACACCCCCAGCCCTATTTTTTTTTTTTTGCGGTACCGGGGATTGAACGCAGGGGCGTTCTACCTCCGCGCTATGCCCCCGTCCCTATTTTTTTTGCTTTATTTTTGAAACCGGGTCTCACGAAGTTGCGGAGGGCCTCACTAGGTATAGATATAGATATAGATATAGATCGCGCGCGCATGCGCACTGAGGTTGGCCGCAAACCCGGATCCTCCGGTCTCTGCCTCCCAAAGTACTGGGATTACAAGCGTGAGCCACCACGCCCGGCCCCAGCCCTATTTTTTATTCTTTATTTTGAAACAAGGTCTCACTAAGTTGTGGAGGGTCTCACTAAGTAGTTGAGGCTGGCTGTGAACCCGGATCCTCAGGTTTCAGCCTCCCGAGTACTGGGATTACAAGTGTGCGCCACCACGCCCAGCTAGAGCTGATGTAATTAGGTCATGAGGGTTGTAATCTCATCAGTGGATAAATCCATTGTAATGGATGTACTGGGTGGTCACCGAGGCCGGTGGGTGTGGCTAGAGAAGGTGGGTGCCTGGGGGTGTGGCCTGAGGGACTGTGCTTGTGTCTTTGAATCCCCCTACTTGCTGGCTCTCTCTGTCTTGCTTGCTCTCTCTGGTGTCAGAGCAGAGTCCTTGCTCTCTCCCCCTCTCTCTGCTTCCTGCCACCATGCCCTGAGCTCCAAAGACCGGTCTGACCATAGACTGAACCCCAACATCTCCAAAAACTGTGAGCAAATCAATCTTCCTTCCCCTAAGTTGTGTGGTCAGTTGTCTCGGATTACAGCAGTGGAGTGTTGACAGACACCCCAGTAGACCCTCAGCTCCCCCAGGACAGGACTCAGGGCTGTATTCCCAGGCCTGGAACAGGACGGGGCCCAGAGTTATTAACAGTACGAGATTAACTGCCCTGGCTTTCCTGGGACTGTCCTGGGTTTAGCATCAGAAGTCCTATGTGCCAGGAAACCTTCAGCCCCAGGCAAGCTGGAATGATTGGTTGGACAGCTTAGTGGTTAGAAGGCATGCATTTTAAAATAAAAACACCCCCATTAAATTTCAGTGATCCAGTCTAAGAAAATAACCTCTATCACGTCAATAAAACTTATGTTTTACTAATCCTTCTGCCTAGGTGACTGTATTTAAATTTGTTCTTAGGATAGATAACCTGCCAACTACGTACAGTCGTCACACACCCTGCTGGATCTTCGGACCCGAGAGCAGGGCCCGCGCCGCTGTCCCAGGTGCCTGGTTCTCGGGCGGCGGCCGCGTTGCTCTGGCCTGGCCAGGAGCTGAGAAGCTCCACACGCCTCAGCTCCGAATGCTGAGCCCGGGATTAAGCTGCCTTTGTATAACTTCCTCGTTTTGTAAAACCCGTGTCAGCCAAGAAATCACAACAAGGGAAGGACAAAAGGCCAGGGAAATTGCTTTATTAACTGAGCTAAAAGGCCCAGTAGGTGAGAGACCTGCTACCTATCAGGTAATTAGCACCCTGGAAGCCGCCTTTGTCCCGGCCGCAGACAGGAGAAGCCCTCCTTTGTCACAGGTAAGCAGCTCATTTCCCAATCAGCAGCTCTAATTGCCTGATCGCAGCTCACACACCTGCGAGGGGCAGCCATGCACGGCCGGGCACGGGAGTGTAGACACGCAGCCCCCTGGGACCTGGTTACCTGCATCAGTGGGAAGTGAGTGAGCATCCTGGGCCTGGTGTGCAAAAGTATTTGCAGCCAGGCCCGAGAGCGCGGGTGCCACCTCTTGTTCTCAGCTCTCGGGGGCTCCCCAGGTCCTTCCGAAACATCCAGACCTGCGTTTTCCCAGGTGAACATGCCCAGGGCTTCTTGTTAAAATGCAGCTTCTGACGCAGTAGGTCCGAGTGGGGCCATGGTTTCTGCATTTCTAGGAAGCTCCCAGGCGTCCTGGGGAGGAAGGCAGAGAGGAGAGGCTTAACATGCAGACTTTGAGCTGGGCGTGGTGGCACACACCTGTAACCCTGGTACTTGGGGGGCCGAGACAGGAGGATCACAGGTTCGAGGCCAGCCTCAGTAACTTAGCGAGGCCCTCGGCAACTTAGAAAGACCCTGTTTCAAAATAAAGAATAAAATAGAGCTGGGAGTTTAGCTCAGAGGTAGAATGCCACTGTGCTCAATCCTCAGGACCACAAATCATAGTAATTATTATTATGAGTCCTGACTTGAGATTCTTTCATTACAAATATTCACCCAACCCGGTTGTTGTCTTCAGTAGTGATCCTGGTTACCTCACAGGACACTGAGGTTGAAGGCTGCTTAGAGGCCCGGCTTTGGGGACTGATTTGCAGCCCTCCACAGTGGCCTCTGGGCTGTAGCAGACATCTACAGCAGCAGAAGGGTTTGAGGCTGGCCAGGGAAATGGCGTGGAGAGAAAGAGCAACGGACGGGCCGGATCCCAAGACCCTGGCATGTAAGAGCTGGTCAGAGACGAGGGCCCGGAGGCCGCGACGCGGCTCACGCACACGGGCCTGTCAGGAGCCAGGGCTGTGACGCGTCCCGGCTGGAAGGGGGAAGCCAGGGCCAGGTGGGGTCTGAGCAGGGGCAGGGAGGCACCTCCAGATGTGCACTGTGGGGTGGGCTGCAGCTGTGGAAGGCTGTGTGCAGTAAGACACCCGGGGCCGGAGCAGAGGGCCTGGCGGGAGCTTGGCCTGCAAACCTGGGCTGGGGAGGTGACATTTGGGGTGCCGGGTCAACAGGGCAGCTGGAGATGGACTGGCAGGGGCAGAGGCAACATGATGGGTCCAAATGTATCCTTGGTCTTCAGTTCTGGTTGGTGATATTCTGCTGCGTGGGGGCTGGACAGGGGCTCGGGGTCCTAGCATGGGACTCGGCAGGCCGAGGTTCAGGGGTTTGGGATCTATCTGTGCTGCAGTGCTGTTATGGGCTGTCTTGGCTCCCCCCTAAAACGCTCTGTTAAAGTCCTAAAGCCCTAACCCCGGTACCTCAGAATGTGACTGAATTCAGAGACAGGGCCTTTTTTTTTTTTTTTTGCAGTACTGGGGATTGAACCCAGGGGCATTCTACCTCCGAGCTACACCCCCACCCTATTTTTTATTCTTTATTTTGAAACAGGGTCTCACTAAGTTGTGGAGGGCCTCACTAAGTAGCTGAGGCTGGCCACGAACTCGGATCCTCCAGTCTCAGCTGGTAGTAGGATTACAAGCCTTTGCCACCATGCCCGGCTGAGAGAGAGAGAGAGAGAGAGAGAGAGAGAGAGAGAGGGCCTTTAAAGAGGAGATTAAGTTAAGATGAAGCCTTTAGGGCGAGAGCCTGATTCAATCCTATTTGTGTCCTGATAAGAGGAAACTTGGACACAGAGACACCAGGGATGCGCATGCGCCGAGGACAGCCAGGCGTCTGTCAACGAATGAATGGATGCAGAAAGTGTGGTCTATACACACAGTGGAATTCGACTCGGCCATGAAGAAGAACACTCGTGTCATTTGCAGAAAGATAGCCGGAACTAGAGACCGTCATCTCCGTGAGACCAGCCAGCCTCAGAAAGTCAAGGGGCGATGTCTCCTCGCATCTGTGGAGGCCAGAGAGAAAGTAGGAAACGAGAGGGACTTCAGATAAACCAGGACACAGACCGGGAGACTAGGGGAAGGGTTTTGGGAAAAAGGAAGATTAAGGAAGGAAGCGGCTCAAACCGCCATGTCCGTGCAGGAAGGCGGCACCCCCGAGGTTACTCACATGGACGGGGGGGGGGGGGGGTGGGACGAGAGGGGACGCACCAGGTGCCGTGAGCAAGGACAAATGCACCCCTCGGAATCTCACTGTGATGTATAATTGCAATGCACCAATAAAGGTGAAAAAAATATAATAAAATTTGTGAAAGAAAAAGAATCGTGTGAGGTCAGACGCGCTGCTGTCTGTGAGCCACAGACACGCAGGGGAAACGGCCGGCCGCACCTGGACCTGGGGCTCCAGCTTCTAGAACACCGAGAGGATGCACGGCCGCTGTCGAGGCCGCCGTGGAAGCCCCCCGCTGTGGGACTTTGCTCCAGACACCCAGGTGTCCCCCAACCTCCATGCATACACCCCAGAGGCCTCGGCGCGGTGATCGACAGCAGGCCCCGAAGATGAGACTGGGGTGCAGGCAGCCCTCATGACTTCTCCGTCACGCAGAGCCCAGCCTAGAACTTGGGCCTCAGCTTTCTGGGCGCCAGAAGCCTTCCCACCGGGCTGCCCGCCGGGGAATCGGGAAGGAGCAGGCTGCAGCCAGAGGCCTGACCCAGGCTCGGATCTCACCGCCTCCCTTGGCCCTCAGCGCCGGGGACGTCAAATCAGACATCTCCTCTGCCCGGCCCGGTGGCGCTCCGCACAGACCGCACAATGGCGTCTCATGAATATTTACTGTGCCGCTCAGATATGTAGCCAGGAGAACAAATAATAGAGGAGAGGGGGAGGGCCGCCCCGACGTCTGCCTCTTTGCGGGCCAGCTGGGCTGCAGGGGAGTCTGGCTGGGGGAGGCCCGGCTTCTGCAGGGGTGGGGGTAAGAGCTTCCTGTTTAATGAGATTGACTCTTAAATTGAACGTGCCCGTGCTGGCGCTGCAGTTCCAACCTCCCCGCTGCGTGTTTATTCCCAAGGCTCTGACATTACGACATAGAACACAGAAGCTGGGAGCCTTCAATTAGGTTTTCTGTTATTAATCAGTCAATTAAGCCGCAATCTCTGGGATATCCATTTTCACTCTTAAAGAGGTGAGAAGCGTGCCGGGCACCCCCGATCTGGTTGAGAGATGCCAGTGTGGTGTGGAGGCACCGCCAGGGGCCTAAGAAAGCCTGGTGGAGAGGAGGGAGTGGGGTGGTGGGAGAGGGTGGGGCCCGTGGCCAGCGCTGGTGTCAGGGTTCTGGAGGTTTCTGGAAGGATGGTGGGGGAGGTTTCCTTGCAGAAGGAATGCCAACCGGAGACCAGGTGGAGGAAGGAGCCGCGGCCTGTGGAGCTTGGCTGACTTTGGAGCTAGGGCAGCCAGAAGAAATACAGCTGGGCGCCCCGAGCCACGTCTCACCCATCCTCAAAAGGGGAGAGTCTAATCCCTAGTCCCGGTTCCTTTCTCCTTCATAAGATGCAAACCCAGTAAGATGATGGCTGTGGAAATCTATTTTTGCAGTGCCAGGGATCAAAACCAGGGCGCAGTGCATGCTGGGCAAGTGCTCTACAGCGCGGGCTATGTCCCTGGCCCCAAATACGGAAGTCTTTTGTAAACTATCCTGTGCTAGAGAGAACATCTGGAAGTAGTAGTGACCATGATAGAATTATGAAATTTGCAAATAAGTAAATTGAAGACAGTAATACCCCCTTTAAGTGTGAAATATTGGTACATAGACTGAGTGGCTATAAGCAACTATCCTTCATTGATTAATTATTTTATTTTAATTAATTAATTTATTTATTTTTGGTGTTGGGAATTGAACCCAGGGGCATTTTACCTCTAAGCTATACCTCCAGTCCTTTTTATTTTTTACTTTGAAACAGGGTCTTGCTAGGTTGCTGAGAGTCTTGCTAAGTTGCTGAGGCTGGCCTCCAACCTGCGATCTTCCTGTCTCAGCCTCCCAAGTACTAGGATGACAGGTGTGCGCCACCACGCCTGGCTCGTTTATAAATTTAATATGGTGGTTCTGCACAGACAAAGAGAACATTCTTACCCTTGGTTAGTGCTTCTGCGCTGGCTTGGAGAGATGATTTTTTAGAGTCACCGCACCCCAACATGCAACCAGACTGCAATAATTGGGCAGTGTTTGAATACCAAGATAAAGAACAGGTTCCAAAACCTTTCGTTATGAACTTGGGCATTTTATTTATGTTCATAATAAGTACCAACCAGAAGAAAGCCATCAATCTGTCAATGGCAGTGGGTCACTACAAGGAACAAATAAGACATACATCAATTGCAAGGAAGTGTTTGGATTGGTGATGAGCATACAGGTGATTGGTTATTACATATTTTTGAAATTAAGTGTTGGTGTAATTAGCACATAAATCAGTTGCACATAGGCGTTCCTGAAGTGTTTGGTGTGTCATTACACATAGATCATTTGTGATAGGGGGTTTTCTAAGGTGTTAGGTATGTCATTAACACACAAATCATTTCTATGCTAGTGTTTTCAAAGTGTGTAATTAGCACATGGATTATTTGCAAATATATATTTTGAATTACTTGCTGTGTACTTAGCATGAAAATCATCAGTGCTTAAAATTTTCAAAAGTAGTGGGCAATGAGCACATATTTAACTGGTAAATGATCATCTCTTAAATGCCTTTGTAATTAGCACATACAACAATTACATATGTGTGTGTGTATAAGTTGCTTGATTTGTAATTAGCGCACAGGTCATTTTGTGAATGAACTGTCTGCTGTGATTTATAATTTGCATCAAAATCGCTTATCAATGGGTGTTCCTAGAGCACTTGATTTATAATTATCACATAAGCAATTAGTAGATAGGTCTTTAATCACTGCTTGAAGGACTTCCTCTTTTAGGAGATTCACTTTGATCCTGTTTACATTCGCTTAGCCCGCCCAATTGCACTGGTAGAAAGAATTGATGGGTGGCGGAATTTCTATGCTTTTCTTTCACTGAAAGTTCAGAATGCTTATCTCCAGCCTCAAAATGTTTCATGAGGAGTTGCAGTGGGATTGTATCGGCTCAGAAGCCTTCTGCTTTCCCAGAGAGTGAGGTCAGATCTGAAAGCCTCATTCACTGAAATGCAGGTATCTCTGTGTATCAGTGAGTTGGGAAGCATCCTGTCTTAGACCCCATTCTAGGGATCTGATGGAAACAATGGTGGGCAGCACTAGTTTATAATCCGTGTGAACTTTACCTAACTATAGAGCCCAACTGTTCCAAAAAAAATAGCTGCGAAGGAGTCAGGAAAGGGAATTAAAATTGCAGAGCACTTAGCGAGTTCCAGGTATCACTCTCATTGTTTTATGAAAGAAATCGCATTTATTTATAATAGCCATTATGAGAGGCAGACATTGCACTTCAGCATTAATCAAAAATATAACAGAAAGAAAATTTCCAGAGTTAAAAAATCTTAATAATGTATCTGGGAAAACATCACCGCATTATAGACAAAATAATGAAAAGACCATGACTGGATGAATTCTGAGTCTGAATCCCCAAGGTAAATTCAAAGTCTTCTAAGGATTTAGATGGAAAAAAATTGAACATGAAAAGGATTATTTTGCCTTCAAAAGACTCACATTTCTCTTCTGCAATAATAACTGCTCTCAAAAGGGAATATCAAAAGAATATAAGCTATGATCCAAGAATTTTATACCCAGCCAAACTGTTTTTAATGCATGAAATCACCAGAAGACAACATTCCTACACATTTAAGGGCTTAAAAAGCATATTCTCATTTACTCTTCTTGAAAAAAAAATTACTCAAGTCATACTCCAGTTAACAAACAAATGAATCAAAGTGCAGAGCTCAAGAATGGCAGTGCTAGTCAGCTTTCTGTTACCATACTACATATCTGAGGTGATCAACTTACAAAGAGAAAAGGTTTATTCTGGACCACAGCTTTGAAGGTTTCAGTCCATGACCAATTATTGCCATTATTTTGACACATGATAGCATGAGAGTGTAGTGGAGCAAAGCTGTGTATCAGAGAGAGAGAGAGACAGAGAGAGAGAGAGAGAGAGAGAGAGAGAGGGACTAGGGTCCTGCAATCCCCTTCAGGGGCACATCCTCAATGACCTACAATGGCTCACTAGGCCCCACCTCTTAAAGACTCTTCTACCTCCCAGTAGTGCCAAGCTGGGGACCAAGCCTTTAACACATGAGCCTTTGGGGGACAATCCAGATGCCAGCGATTGCAATGACTCAATCATGGTAAGAAAGGTCTTGTATTAAAACTAGTTCTTGGCTCAGACACAGCAAGAGATTCCATCTGACCAATATAGGGAACAATGGGCTTAGACTGTGGTCCCAGGGGAGGAAAGAGAGGAGAAGTGCTAATGAGGGGGGTGCTAGCTAGCTGATATGCCCCCAAAACTGGGGGTATAGCTAGTGACACACATTCAGCTGGATTTCCAAGGCCAAGGAAAATTCAGTGATGATTTTACATTACATTCTCCCTCTTTCTTGGCTCTGGCTTCTCCATCTAATAGAAAGGAGGGAATGAATGAAATGTCCACTCAGGGGTCCCACAGATAGAGGAAACTCTCCCCCATATTAAGAAAGGTGTGGAGGTGACAAGCTCCCAGTCTTCCCAAGTCACTCAAGGTGGGATTTCCCAATTCTTAGTTCTTTAGAGATTAGCTTATAGTACCTGTATCAACAATGCTGTGATTTCCTTAAGTTGTTTCTTTAAGCCAATCCCTTCTCTTCTCTTCTCTTCTCTTCTCTTCTCTTCTCTTCTCTTCTCTTCTCTTCTCTTCTTTCTCTCCTCTCCTCTCCTCTCCTCCCCTCCCCTCCCCT
>PVJS01018903.1:7975-34423 GCA_004027185.1 Glis glis | reverse complement strand
GGGGTGTAGCGCAGAGGTAGAACACCCCTGCGTTCAATCCCCGGTACCGCAAAAAAAAAAAAAATGAAGTAACCTCTTTAGTGGCACCATCTGGTCACCCTGGGTGGGGAGGGTGGAGACTCTCAGGTCCACCCTGAAAAGGGAGGATGGAATCTACATTGGCTGTCTTTAGGAAATGCCAGGCCTAGGCCACCTTTTCCTGGTGGGTGTAGGGGCAGTGAGACACCCCACTGCCAGGTCCTTTCTCCAGTCCTAGGATCTCTACCTACCGCCCCTTTCTCTTTCCTCCTGCCGCTGCCTCCTGCATCATTTCCAAAGTTTATTCTCGTGGTTAGCTGGGAGGAGAGAAGGGAGAAACAGGTCTGCACTATCTTATCTGAACTGGAAGTCCTTTGATAACTATTTTAAATGAAAGGGTTCACTGAATAAATCCACAAAAAGTCAATCTCGAGTACAATTTATTGACTTAAATATAGTTGGGTTTAAAAAAGGAAATAAAACTGCAGACTCTTAGAATTGGTAGGATCTTAGACACCCGTGCACCCTCCCTCAAAAAGAAGCCCCTGGCTGGGCATGGTGGCACACAACGCTTGTAATCCCAGTACTTGGGAGGCTGAGACAGGAGGATCGCAGGTTCAAGGCCAGCCTCAGCTACTTTGTGAGGCCCTCCGCAACTTAGTGAGACCCTGTTTCAAAAATAAAGAATAAAAAAATAGGGCTGGGGTTATAGGTCAGAGGTAGAATGCCCCTGGGTTCAATTGCCAATACTGCAAAAAAAAAAAAAAAGGCTGACACATGAACAGCTCATCCCTTCTGCCATACCATGGAGCCATGGGAATTATCCAAGTAGTGGCTTCCTTGTCGTACTCTGGGCGGGGATATTAAAGGGAAAAAAAACCCTCACGGATCCATAGAGTAGAGCTGGGGAGAAAGAGGCAGATTTGACTAACTTAATTTCTATATCTCAGGAGAATGCATAAACTGCTAGGAAAGATGAATGCAGATTATTGACAAAAAGAACAACACACACAGAGAAGAGAGAAAGCAAGGCAAGAGGATATTTTGAACACACACACACACACACACACACACACACACACACACACACACACCCCAGCTCAGAAAAGTAGGCAGGAACCTGTGTCCATAACAGGAAATGCAGGAAATGCCAGCTGAGAAGCTGCGCACCGGGCAGCTATGAGTCCAGCTGCCCCTTTGACCCGGCTCCTATTTGCAGACAGTGACGCACGCTCATGCTCTCTTTTCCTGCACCTGAGAGGATGACTTCAGTCCAGACTGAGTCCCTACTAGAAGCGAAGGAGTTATTTTTAGACCTGGGCACGTAGTGTTTTGCTTCAGCCCAATCACCTGATCTTTCAAGGAAACAGATGTTCTGATGAATGCCCCACCTGGTGCACCAAAGGGAGCCTGCTGTCTCTACAGCTGGATGGTTTGGAGGCAGTGACAAGGAGCCAGGGATGGCTCTCAGCTCGTCCCACCCACAGATGCCTCCCTACCAGGCTGTACCTACTTGTGGAAGTGATTGCTAAGCCAAGCGATTCTTTCCCCGCTAGCTTACGTTCTCTGGGAAGCACAAGGACACAGGCAGATCACAGTAATCCAAAGCTTGGTTCCTTTGCGCCGTGTCTTTGGGCGGATTAGCTCTCAGGACCTTCACTTCCTAATCTACATATGATAGTCCCCACTTTTCCCTGGGGAATACATCCCCACACCACCAGTGGGTGCCTACAACTGTGGATTGTACCAAACCCTCTATGTGCTATGTTTTTCCTATACATACATAACTATAAGTTTTAACTCAAAAATTCAACCCAGGAAGAAATGAAGAACAATAACCAATAATAAAATAGACTAGTTATAACAATATACTATAATAAACTTGCCAGCATCACTGCTCACATGCTTTGGGTCTTAACATTTACCACAAGAGAGAAGATATTGTCCTCATTTTATAAATGAAGACAGTGAGGATGAGAATGATTAGGTGAGTTGAAAAGTCACAGGAACACTGAACAGGGGGATTTAGGTCTCTTTGGCTCTGGTGACAATGGCTGGGGTAATGTAGCAGACAGCACAGTATCACACACTACAGCAGCAAGGTCAGCAGTACCCACAGCAAGTACAATGAGACCATTTCTATACACCAGCTCTCATTTATACAACAACCATGGGCTCTGGGTTCTGTCAGAAGCCCCATTTCGATGAGAGCCTGGAGTTCAGAGACATCAAGGAAGATGCTGTTGGGCACACAACCGGGGGGATGGTGGAGTGGGGCATCCACCTGCTCTGCTATGCCCAAGCTGTGTCTCAGCTCTGTGCTGCCATCTACTGCAGCACCTAAGCAAGACCTCCAGGGACAAATGGACACCTCTCCTGGTCACTGTAGCCAGTGGAAGGAGGACAAACCTATTTCTCATAGATCCCCTGGGGTTTTTATGAAAACAATCAGGTTGCCAGCAAAAAGAGCAAATTTTATCTCTTCTTTCTAATCCACCTGACTTCTATTTCTTTTTCTTGCCTTATTGCAGTGGATAGACTATGTTGAATAAGACTGGTGAAAGTAGGCATCTTTGCCTTCTTCCAGATCTTAAAGGCAATGTTTTCAGTTCTTTGTCCCTAAATACAGTATCTGATATTTAGTAGATGTTTTAGGTGTTTTTTAATAAGTTGTAAATTGATGTTTCCTTCTATTCCCAGTATACTGAGAGCATTGTTTGATTTTTCTTTGTTTATTTCCATTAATCATGGATATTGAATTTTGTTAAATGACTCTTCTATATCAATTAATAATGTTGATATTATTTTTCTTCTTTTAGTCTGTTGATATAGTGGATCACACTGATTTTCAAATACTGAACCAGCCTTGCATACTCGACATAAATCCCCCTTGGCTATGGTGTCTTCTCCTTTTTACACATTGTTGGATTTGATTAAGTCTAGTTGATGATTTTTTACATCTCAGTTTGTAAAAGGTATGATCTTTGGCTTTCTTTTTTGCATACTGTCTTTAGCTGCATTTGATGTCAGAGTAATGATGGTCTCATACAAAGAATAGGGAAGTGGTCTCTCCTATTTTCTAGAAAACGATATGTAGGATTAACATTAATTCTTCTTTGGATGTTTGGTAAAACTCTTCAATGAAACCTTCAGGGCCTAAAGATTTCCTTTTTGTAGGAAGCATGTTAATTACATATTCAATGTCTTTAATCTATTTAGAACTCTCCAGATTATCTATTTTATCTTGGCTGAATTTGAGTAGTTTGTGACTTGAGGAATTGTCCCATTTCTTTTTCATATAATAAATTTATGAGCAAAATATTGTTTGTAATTTTTTTCAACTATCTTTCAATCACCACAGATATGTCCTGGTAGCTCCTGCTTCATTCCTAGTATTGGTAATTTGGTTCTTTTCTCTGTCTCTCTCTCTCTCTCTCAGGTTTTTAAAACTTTATCCTTTCTTTTCATCTTTGCCTATGTTGCCAAAAGTTATCAATTTTATCAATTTTTTAAGAACCGCTTTTCTGTTTTTTCTATTGTTTTCCAGTTTTCGTGTTCACTGATTTTTTTGTAATTAAAAATGTTTAACTGGCTCAGCGTGGTGGCACACGCCTGTAATCCCAGCACTTGGGAGGCTGAGACAGGAGGATCGAGGCCAGCTTCGTTGTTCGTCGAGACTCTCAGCAACTTAGTGAAACCCTTTTAATAAAAACACAATAAAAAATGTTTAACTGACATACAAAGCGTAACAATAGTACATATTAATGGGGTACCATGTGATGTTTTGATACATGTTATGCATTATGTAATGCTTAAGGCAGGTCAATCAAGTTCATTATTTCTACTCTTTATCATTTCTTTCCGGTTCTTCTTGCTTTGACTTTATTTTGCTAAAGTTTTTCTATTTTCTAGAAGCAGGAACTTGTATCTAGTGATAGGAGATCTTTCTTCTTTTCTAATGCAATAATTTAGTCCCATAAATTTCCGTGTCGGCACCGCCTTGGCTGCATCTCACAAACTTTAACCTGCTGTATTTTCATTTTCATTCATGTCTGTGTAATTTAAAAATGTCCTTTGAGACTTCTACTTTGACTCATGAATTTCTTAGACGTTTACTGTTTAGTTTCTAAGTGTTTGGAGATTTCTGTGTTGACTTTCTGCTTTGATTTCTAATTTGATTCCATTATGGTCAGATAGCACAGTCTGTATGACTACAGTTCTTTCAATTTTGTTAATGTTTTATGATCTGAGATGGTTCCATCTTGGTGAATATTTCACAGGTCAACTAGAAAAATGTGTATTCTGCTGCTGTTGAACAAAATATGTTATACATATCAAGTAGGTCCTGCTGGTTGATGGTGCTGTTGAGTTCTTCTGTGTTCTTGCTGATTTTCTCTCCTGTGGTCTAAAAGTCCTGATTGTAAGGAGAAGGAGACTGGTAGCCCAGTCATAGTTGTGGATTTGTTGGTTTCTTCTCTCAGTTTAATGTCTGCTCCATTCATGTAAAGCTCTGTTGCTTGGTGCACAAGGCTGCTGTATCTTCTTGCTGGATGCACCTTCTTTATCATCTTATAACTTCCTTCTTTGTCCACAGTAGCCTTCTTTGCCCTGAAGTCTGTTTTGTCTGACCTTAATATAGCCATGCATGCCTCCTCCGATCAATGTGTCCATGGCGCATCCTTTTTGTTCTTTTGCTGTTTACTTAGGACACTGAATTTGAAATGAGTTTCTTCAAAACAAGATATAGTTGAGTCATGCTTTTTAATCCACTCTGCCAATCTCTGTGCTTTAACTGGTCTGTTTAGAACATCTACGTTTAAGATAATTACGTACTACTTGTTTTCCGTGTGTCCCTTCTATTCCACACTCTTCCGTTTCTTTTTTATTGCCTTCATGTGGGTTACGGGAATTTTTTTAAGAGTTCCGTTTTTATTTCATCACTTTCTATTGTTTTCTTAGCAATGATTATGTTAGGAAAGTCTGTTAGGAGGAAGCAGCTGGGCCTGGGTCTCCTTAATGCCACTGGGTGGAGACCAGGGAGACACAGGACTTCACTGCTGTAGCTGTGGGTGACAGGTCACCTGCTGGTGTCCCAGTTGTGGGCCAGGAGCTTGGATCTGCAAGGACCCTGGATTGAAAAGGGGTGGGGAGACTGCAGCTTCTAACGGGGTCTCTACTGGGGTTCCCTTTCCCTGGACTCCAGCCAGTGTGAACAGGATGTGCTAGGATTTTTTTTTTTTTTGTCTGCCTGTTGGTGATTCCAGGTCGCAGACCTCTCCCGAGCCCAGCCTAAGGTACTTAGGAAATTAAAAAAAAAAAAAAAAAAACAGGAACTCACCGGGTAGCTGTTTGTCAAGTCTTGAGGCTTCTTGCCAGTCCACCCTTTCTTAATTTCTCTTTCTTTCCTTTTTTTCTTTTTTTTTTTTCCTAGGGATGGAACCCAGGGGCATTCTACCTCCAAGCGACACCCCCAGCTCTTTTTATTTTTTATTTTGAAACAGGATCAGCTCCGTTGCTGAGGGTCTCGCTAAGTGGCTGAAGCTGGTCTTGAACCTGCGATCCTCCTGTCTCAGCCTCCCAAGTAGTGGGATTACAGGCGTGCTCTTATCATTGTCCATAGAGGACTTCCCAGCGCATATAGCTATATTTGGAGGAGAGGTGCAGGGGTGGGGAGTGTCTGTCTTCTTGTTTTTGAATTAGAAGTCAGCACGGCCTGTTTTAAAAAGTAGTTTCAGACATGTTTTCTTTCCTGGGTAATTTTCCAGAAAAAAAGAAAGGTTATGTGGGGGCCAGAAGGAGTACAGGCCGCGAGAGCGGACAGAGCCTCGTCCAGCAGCGCAGCCTAGATGTGCATTCATCCCTCGCGGCCGCAATTGAGTTAGAATATGATAGGCAAAACACAATGCGCATGCGCACATCTTGCTGCCGCGGACATGCACCGTGTACGCATGCGCACGTCCACGCCAAGCACGTACCAAGCAAGCGTACGTCCACGCCAAGCGCGTATCGAGCATACGCCCGTCCACGCCAAGAGCGTACCGAGCATGCGCCCGTCCACGCCAAGAGCGTACCAAGCATGCGCACGTCCACGCCAAGAGCGTATCGAGCATGCGCACGTCCACGCCAAGCGCGTACCAAGCATGCGCACGTCCACGCCAAGAGCGTATCGAGCATGCGCGCGTCCACGCCAAGCGCATACTGAGCATGCGCACATCCACGCTGACGTGGACATGCGCCATTTTGCTCGGAACCCTATATAAGGGGCGTCTGCGCGTCATGCTGCTATTTGTGCTGCCTCTTCATTGCAGGGCTCTCGTGGGCTGCAACCACAGCTGGCCCCTGACCGCCCCCGGCGGAATACAACCAACAGTGCTTCCCGCCCTCTGCTTTCTTAGATCAATTGCAGTAGTCCATAGTCGAGTTTTTGTGCACCTGCTCTGTATCTAGTTAACGGGATACCTTTTAAAACCCTAAACCGGTGTTCAAAAGCCTGATAGCAGGAAAGGTTATCACTTCTCTGCTGGGCCCAGTTGACCAGCAACGTCAACATTGGAGTTGTCTGCAAGCTCTTCCCATGCCTCGCCCAGCGTCGTGAATGAGGTTTCCTTTGAGACCAAAAGGCGACAGTTACGTTTACCTAGAAAGAGGCAACCATGGCAGAGCGGGAGCTTTCCTAATTACAAATGTTTACTTGCACTAATAAAGACTTCTATCTGTGTTCTACTTGTTTCTGTCTTGGACCCTTGCCTGACATAGATAGGACGGGCTTTCAGCCCAGCAATTCACAGGAAGTGCTGTATTAAGAACTTGGAGTTGATGTTTTAAATTAATCAGCAAGACATAGGAGGCTTCAGAACACAGTGCACCAACTGATAGAGCCCTGCCCCTCCTTAGGGGGGAAATACTGCCTTTCATATCCTCTCCTTTGCCATAAAGATGACTCTCTGGATTTCTCTTAGGTAATCAGAGAGTGGACCAAAAAGAAAGAAGTCCCGTTGTTGAATATCTTCTACCTTAATTAGGAAAAAGTAGACTGGATTTAACACGTTTTATGTCAGTCTTTTTTGTGTCCTATCTTACCCCTTCCCATGATTTTAAAGGTTTCCATAAAACGGATGTATAAAATTCATTTTATTTTCAGACAGTGAGACGGGACATGAGCGGAGCCACGAGCATATTCCATCGGTCTTTAGAAATAGTATTTTCCCTCTTAACTGATAAGGAAATGGAGGAAGAGAGCAAGAAGTCATAAAAATATGAAAAAGTAACTACCTCTGCCTACCTTCAACACAACTCATGTTAAAAAATAAAATAGTAAGAAATAAATCAGCTAACAAAGAAAATAGCTTTTTCCTGTTTCTTTTGAAGTGAATCTGCTTTTGCTTTATGTTCCCCAACCCCTTGTGGTACTGGGGATTGAATCCAGGGCAGCTCTACCACTGAGCTACACCCCCAGCCCCCTTTATTTTTATTTTGAGACAGGGTCTCTCACTAAGTTGCTGAGGGTCTTGCTAAATTTCTGAGGCTGACCTCAAACCTGCGATCCTCCTATCTCAGCCTCCCAAGTACTGGGATACAGGCATGCACTACCATACTGGGCTTTGGATCTTCTCTTACTCAACATCACAGCCTCGTGGTTTATGTATGTTGTCTAGGATAAGGATATGGTCATTCTTCATTATCTGTAGGGAACTCATTCCAGAACCCCCATGGATAGCAAAATCAATGGATGACCAAGTCCCTTATATAAAACGTCCGAGTATTTGCATTTAACCTATATACATCCTCCCATAAATTTAAAATAATCTCTATTTTACTAAGAATACCTAATGCAATATAAGCCAGGCTTGGTGATGCACACCTGTACTCTCAGTGCTTGGGAAGTTGAGGCAGGAGGATTGCAAGTTTGAGGCCAGTCAACCTCAGCAACTTAGCAAGACCCTTAGCAATTTAGTGAGACCCTGCCTCAAAATGAAAATAAAAAGGGCCGGGGATGTAACTTGGAGCTGGAATGCTGCTGGGTTCAATCCCCAATGCAAGAAAAGAAAAGAGAGAGAAAGAAAGAGAAAAAAATTGGGCCATACAAGTAGAAACCTCTTCAGAAATAGATGGATTTGGTAGTTTGTCAAGATAAACAGGCAGTCAAGTTCCCCCTCTCCCCTCCCCCAGTGCTTCTTGTAAATAACCCCAGGCTGGCCACAGTCTGGACCTTCCTCTCTGCTCCTCAGGTCTGCTGGGGTGGGGGCTGGGAAGCTGGTGGCAAAGGGGGAGGGGAGAGGGGGAGGTCAGGGACAAGAGCAGAGGACTGGGCTTATCCAGGATGAACTCAGGCTAGGGGTACTGACTGTCACAGGCATGCCTGTACACAAAATGCAAGAGAACATTAAAAAAAAGAAAGAAAGAAAGGAAAAGTCCTGCTACATCAGCTAAAAGTGAGTCGTGTTCTTCCCTGGTTCAATGTCAGCTCCCCGTCCTGGCTCAGAGTCACCCACAGCGATATTGGGCCCCGGCCCACTCTGCAGGCTGACCGCGCTCCCTGCCAGAGACAGGCTTTTCATCCAACAGGACCCCCTCCCATTAGGGAGCTCCCAGCATCCTTATAGGGAGCCCCTGGGGAGTTCTTGAGGCTTGCTGAGCCCCACAGCTCTGTGTGTATGTGTGTGTGTGTGTGTGTGTGTGTGTGTGTGCGCGCGCGCGCGCACGGTGGGGGGAGTTCTCACCCACTCTGAGCCTGCTCCTGCTAGAACTTCTGATTGTACAAAGGCTCTGTCTAGCCTTCAATGGCAAACAGGATGGATTTTTTTTTTTCTGGTACAAAGGATTGAACCCAAGGGTATTTATTATACCTCCAAGCTATACTCCCAGGGCTATTCATTTTTTTTTAAATTTTGAAATAGGGCCTTGCTAAGTTGCTGAGACTGGCCTCAAACCTGAGATCTTCCTGTCTCAGCCTCCCAAGTACTGGGATTACAGGCATGCACCACCGCGCCTGACAGGATGGATTTTAAAGTAAGGAGCTGGCTTCCACAGGAAGGATGAAGACGCTTCGTGCCCATCTTCCTATGGCCAATCAATGGGTCACGCCAGGCCTGGACTTGAACCTGAGTCCTCCTGTCTCTCTCAAGTGTGAAGACTTGAGCATTGTGAAGGAGTTTCACCTGGCTATTTGCTTTCTCCTTGCTTGGAATGAAATGGAGTATGATCCATTGAGGGCAGCAGTTCCTGAACTTTTTCAACCTGTAGCCAGACGAGGAAGTCCAGACTAAGTGGATGAGCTCCCGTGGCTCCGGAGACAGCACAGCCCCGGACTGCCTGCCATGGTTCTATAGCATCATGATTCCTTTTATTTGTTATTATTATTATTATTGTACTGGGGATTAAACCCAGAGGAGTTCTACCTCTGAGCTATACCCCCAGCCCTTTTTATTTTTTATTTTGAAACGGGGTCTCACTAAGTTACCACATGCTGGTCTCTAACCTGTCATCCTCTTGCCACAGCCTCCCAAGTACTGGGATTACAGGCGTGCGCCACTCCGCTGGGCTCAGAACTATAATTCTGAGAGCTCTCTGGGACGATGAACCCTGATCCCTCAGGCACCAGTGGGACCTCCCAGGCCCCGCTGTAACGCACAGACTTGCGACCAGGCAGCAGGACACGTGAGCGCCATCAGCAGGTGGGTTTGCAGGACCTCACCGGAGACGGCGTTGCAGCCTGAAAAACAAGTCGTCGTGGTTGACAGGAAAGGCCTGACCACCTGGATTCCACCCTCCAATCTGCCCTGGCTTCCTACATGGCTGTAGACAGCTTGATACAAGTGTGCTTCAGCCTCCTAATTTGTAAACTGCGGGGCAGGGTGGCGGTGGAGTGGGAAGTAAGGGGCTCCTCTCCTCCATGGCTTGCCCTCCGCACCCTGCCATCCTCCCAGACATCGGGGATCCGTCAGGGCGCAGTGTCCCTCCTGTGCCCAGAAGTGGCAGCCCCCGCCAGCCTCAAAGCTGAGAGGTGGCGCGGGCAGGGCCCTGGCTGCTGTGCGCCCTCCACTCCTGAGCCTGTGGATGTTTTGAGTCTCTGCCGAATGTGTTTCTGTTTACTTTGAAGTTCGGGGAGGAAATGGAAGGAGCGGGTGTTCCAGGTGGTGTTTTCATTCTTTCTTTCGGTTGGGTTCGTGGCTTTGGAAAAGCAAAGAGGAGAGGAAGTCTATAGGGAGGGAACATCTGGGCATATGGATGGTGTCAGAGCGGGATTCTGTTTGCTGGAGCCCAGCCCGGATCCAGCCCAGCTCAGCGGGGTCCTGGCAGGAAGCAGGATGCGCGGCCAGCACAGGAGGAGAGCCCGTGTCGCAGGAGGCCGGCAGCGTGCCCACGTGCCCATGGAGAGTCGAAACGGCAACTTCAGAGGGAGGAATGGAAAGACCTCGCAGACATTCAGGAAGCTGGAAAAGAGGACGGACGCGCGGCACGGCTCAAGAACGAATCCACGAAGGCTCCTTAGCCTTCCTCTTTTCTAGTTAAAGAAGTGTTCTTAACGTAGAACCCAAGGCGAGGAGAAGGCGGCAGGGGAGTGCTCACAGGCTCCAAAGGCGGTCAACTCTTCAGCCCGGTTATTTGAGCAGCTGCCTGTGTGAAAACAAGATTTGGGAAGAACCCAAATGTCCAACAACAGCATGAGGAAGAGCTAAGAAACCAAAGCCACCAAAGAATGGTTAAATACATCATGATGCCCTGCTACGCGTGTAAGGTGAACTAGTGTACAACATGGAGTATGCTGTCAAACACGCGTTGTTTATGACTATTTCCTAGCCGGGTGTGGTAGCGCACCTTTGTAATCCAGTACTCAGAAGGTTGAGACAGGAGGATCCAGGTTTACGGCCAGCCTCAGCTACTTAGTGAGCCCCTCTGCAACTTAGTGAGACCCTGTTTCAAAATAAAGAATAAAAAATAGGGCTGGGGGTGTAGCTCGGAGGTAGAATGCCCCTGGGTTCAATCCCCGGTACTGCAAAAAAAAAGAAGACGATTTCCTAATGAAAAGTGCTATAATGTGATTCCAATATTGTAAAGGAAAACACTTTATTTATTTTTATTATTTTATTAGTGCATTGCAATCATACATCTTGAAGGATTTCAGGGTGGTTGACGTATACATGCATGTATCATGGGTCAATTAGCCCTCCCCCAATTCCCCCCCCCGCCTCCCCCCCCGTCCTCCTTCCTGTTTTCAGCATAGTAGTTGACTTTGATATCTTTGTGTAAGTCCATCCTGTGCACCAGTTTGTTTCCCTCTCCTTCCCTCCCTTCTCCCCCAGTTAGTTCGCCTTCGTCACTCATCTGAGGTTTTCTCTCTTTGGAGTCCCTCCTGTGGCTCACCCTCCTGTGACCTCAGCACTGGGGTACTCCAGGGCGGGGCCGGAGGCTCACCAGCCCTGCGTCCCCAGTGCTGGGGGGAGGGTAACTTTTTTAATACAGAAAAAAAATCTGCAATTTTGGTTTCTTTTTTTTCTAGTAGTTATCTCTGGTGATAGGCTTACAGGTGATTTGTTGTTTCATTTTAGAAAAAAAATAAAAAGACAAAATAATTTGGAAAATAGTATTGATACCAAACAAAGTCAAAACGAAGCCCAAATCCTGTAGCACATGCTGACAAAGGCAGCTGGCACAGTTAGACTGCTGGGAATGCCGGGGACCCTGAAGCAGCTGGAGGAGATAGTCCCGGGTGGCCTGGCAGATGCGGCCCCTCGGGGGCGGTGATTCCTGTCTGCACGTATCTGACGGGTGTCAGGTCAGGGAGGGTCCTGGTTTTGTCCTCCGATACAGCACATCCCCTGCCTCTCAATGACAAGACCTTCTGGGAAGAAAATTAGTGTGCCCAAAGGACCTCGAGCCTCCGGAGCCTCTCACAGGAAGGCGGCCTTGCAGCCACCAGGAGGGCAGGTGCCCGCGGGCCGCCTCTGCTGCGGTAGGTGGCAGAAAAGTCTACTGTCTGCTCCGCGTGGGATTTGGCCGGCCTTCCTTCCTTCCTTCCTTCCTTCCTTCATTCATTCCTTCCTCTCTCCCTCCCTCCCTCCCTTCCTTTTTCCTCCTTCCTTCCCTCCTTTCTCTTGTCTTTCTTATGTTTTCTTTCTTCTATTCTTTTCTCTTTTTTATCTCCTTTCCTTCCTCTCTTTCTTCTCTCTCATTTCCTTCCTTCCTTCTCTCTCATTTCTTTCTTCTCTTTTTCTTCTCTTTCTTTCTCTCCCTTCCCTTCCTTCTTTCCTTCCTTCCTTCCTCTTTCTCTCCTTCCTTCCTCCACTTATTTATTATTTTCTTTCTTTCTCCTCTTTCTCTCTCCCCTTCCTCCCTTTCTTTCTTTCCTTCCTTCCTCCCACCCTTTCTCCTTTCTTCCTTTCTCTCTCATCTTTCTTCCTTTGTCTCTTTCTCTCTCTCCCCTTCCCCTTTCTTTCCTTCTTCCCTCATCGTCCTTCCTTTCTTGTTCTTTTTCTCTCTCTTTCCCTCTTCCCTCCCTTCTTCCCTCCCTCCCTCCTTTCTCTCCTTCCTTCCTTCCTCCTCCCTTCCTCCCTTCCCCAGGACCAGGCAGGCAGCGGGGGTGCTCATTCATCTTCAAACCATGGGGGTCCTGCAAGGAAGGGGGTGGATGGAGAAGCATTTTTAATGTGATGAAACCGAAAGTCCCACTAACCCACAAGGTCACAGTTTCTCAGGCAAGAAGCCTTTTTCTCCGGGTGTTCAGCTGCGGCTCAGGGCATCTCTGGATGGTTTCCTGATCCGGGGTACAGAGCTCCCGCCCCTGGTGTCGCTCAACATAGAAAGCCGGGAGGAGAAGTGAGCACAGGCAATGACTTCGTGACAGGAGAGAGGCGGCATTTCAAATCAGTCCTGGCTCCGCAGAGGACCCGGCGAGCCCCCAGCCATGCCCCTGTGAAGGAGGTGGCAGCTCGGCTCCCGGGGCCCGGCCAGCCGCCTGTGCTCATCACCAGAGGCCCGTCCCTGGGCGCAGGTGCTGGAGCCCGTCCTGCCCTCTGCGCGGAGCCCGCGGGTCACTGTTTGCTGGGCCCCTCTCTGTGGCCCTCAGGTCCCCACCGAGGCAGGTAGCCAGGTGATCTGAGGAGAGGACTGGCCCCGCCCTACAGAGACCCAAGTGGTGGCACAGGTGATGATGGGCACTCTTTTGTGTGCGTGTGTGTGCGTGTGTGTGTGTGTGTGTGTGTGGCACTGGAGATTGAACCCAGGGGCGTTCTACCTCCGAGCTACACCCCCAGCCCTATTTTTTGTTCTTTATTTTGAAACAGGGTCTCACTAAGTTGCAGAGGGCCTCACTAAGTAGCTGAGGCTGGCTGCGAACCCAGATCCTCCTGTCTCAGCCTCCCAAGTACTGGGATTCCAGGCGAGCGCCACCGCGTACGACTTCACTCACTCTTTTAAAGATAAGCTACCTAACAAATGTTGAGTGAGAGACCTGGAGTGATGGTGAGTCTGTGTTTGTGCGTGGTGGGAGTGTGTGTGTGTGTGTGTATGTGTGTGTATGTGTGTGCGTGCGTGCGCATGCACAGGAATGTACACATGCACACAGATGAGAGTATGTGGGCGAGTGTGCATCATGCACACACAAATACCGGGTACGCAGGAGCATCCCAGTAACTGCCCACAAGTTCTCCGGGTCGGCCAGGAATCTTTTCTGGAGCTGGCCCACTCCTCCGACTGTGGACTGGAGAGAGCAGCTGCCTGCTGTGCCAGACCAAACATCGGGGTGCCCAGCGTGGCAAGCAGGGTGCTCTCTGGGGAAGAGAGGAGATGCTGGCTGCCTGCCCCCGTGATGCTGGGGCTCTGGGGATGGGCCCTCTTCCTCAGCTCAGGAGGAAAGATTCTGTTGGCCACGGTGAGGCAGGAGGAGCCTCCATGCCTCTGGCGAGGCCTGAGCGAGGGAGGGCTTTCTGTGAGTGTGTGAGAATGTGTGTTGGGCTTCAGGGGAGCTGGAAGAAGCCCCGAGTGATGTATGGAGAGGAAAAACGCAGAACACGCTGCTCCAGCTATTGTTTCTTTCCTGGAGGCTAAAGCCCACGGGCAGGAAGCCAACAGCCACATTAGGATACGAAATGTGATCTGTTTATAATAAGTTTGCAAAGTGCCTCTCACTGGTGCGGTGTGCAGGCCAGGCAACGCGGCTGTGGAGCCGCCGACCCGGCCTGCCGTCCCCGCCGGCCAGCGCACTGGAGCTGGCGGTCACTGTTTGCAAAGCGGGGTTCTCCTGCTCGCCTCCTTTCTCCATCATCCACTTCCCTCTGGGGCAGATAAACACGTTCCCAAAGACCACAGCTGGAGCGGCTGAGAGCCAGCCCCACTGCTTCCCCGCCCCTGCTGCAGCCTGCCCAGCTACTGTAACAAAGACTCCAGTAATGACCCCTCGGGTCACTTGGTCCCACTGAGGCAGGAAGCTGGGTCCCTGCAAACATCCTCCCGCAGGGGAGGGCCCGCGAGGTCACCCCGCCCCGGGGCCTCTGCCCTATCAGACTTTTGTTGTCCTTTGTTGATCTGAACTTTCTAACCTTTCTGTGTCCCAGGGTCCCCCTCTTTCCAGAACAATAGCGAATAAACACAGCAACCTGCACTTACCAGCCGCTCACTGTGAGCTGGGGCTGTCTGTGAACTAAACATGCATCTTCTCATCTCACCCACCCGCAACCCCGGCGGAGAGGGAGACACCGTTAGTCACCATTTTACAGGTGTGGCAATGGAAGCTACGGGTCCCCAAAAACTTACCCCGACTCCCGCACTCACGGAGTCTGGACTTGAACTCGGGTTTTCCAATACCGGACTCCACGCTCCTTCCGTCGTGCCCCACCATCTCTTCTTCCAGCTGGAGGCCCCTCAGCCGAACCTCAGAACTGGCATAGGTCCATCCTGACCCCGTTGTTCTCCTGGAACTAGAGGACAGCGTTCTTCTAGAACCGCTCTGACTTTTGTAACCCCACATCCCCCTATTCAGAATCGAGTGAACAATAAACATGGCGGCCAACAGCAAGAATATCAGGATGAGATGGACTGGCTCGCACTCTCCGCATCAGCCTCTCACCAACCCTGGGCAAATTCCTCAACCTCTCTAAGAACCCAGTGTTCTGTCTGCAAAAATCAAGATGGTTGAACTCCCCTCCAACCCCAGAGGGCTGTCATAAGAATTAAGAGATGAAATCGAGAGAGCGCCCAGGCACTAACACAAGAGACCTGACTGGGGCAAGTAACACCCTCCTCCACTCTCTTATCTCCTGGTTGCACATTTTGGCTTTGCACTCACCAAGGGGCAAACCCACTGTGTTCAGCTCTACCTTGAATTCCCAGGAATGAAGAAGCTTGGAAGATAGAGAATTTAAGTCAGGCGTGGTGGCCCAAGCCTGTGATCCCAGTACCAAGAAGCTGGGACAGTAGGATCACAGGTTCAAGGGCAGCCTCAGAAACTTAGTGAGGCCCTCCGCAACTTAGCAAGACCCTGTTTCAAAATAAAAAATAAAATAGGGTTGGAGTGTAGCTCAGAGGTAGAACGCCTCTACATTCAGTCCCAGTATTACACACACACACACACACACACACACATGCACACACACGTGCACACACACACACACACACACACACACAGAGTATAATCAAATGTTGGACTATAATTAATGATATGCATGTTAAAGTGTTTAGGGGTGAATAACTGCAACTTCCTTTGAATTTTATAAATGTATCCAAAAAGTAAGATGAGGGCTTTCACTTCCAGAAAGTTGGAGACCCGCACATATCCCCTCCCTCTTGCTAAGCACCAAGTCTAAGTAAAAAGTCTGGATGCCACATAGAAAAGGAACCAGGACGCCCTGGAAGGTGGAGAGAGACAGGCTGCCTGGGGACCTTGGGACCAGAGGAATGACACTGCGGCGAGCTCCCCAGCTTCTTTCATCTCCTACATCCCAGACACGGAGCTGAAGACGCTCCTACCTCAGAAATGAGAACGGGCCAAGAAAGCCCCAACAAAATCCCACTCTCTCTAGACAACCAACCTAGAAAGGGGGAGCCCAGGAAGACAGAAAAGCTTTAGGCAATAACTGTTCCACCCCATCCAAACACCACAGAAAACGCCACAGCATCCTATCAACAGAGGCCAAGGGCAGAGCCTAGAGGCCTGCCCTCTCCCGGCTCTAATGGGGCACCCCAACCACTCTGCCCACCCCACTCCTCACCCCAGGGTGGTATACGTGAGGCTGGATAGGGAGCCAGCAACAAGGAGACTCCTGCCTCAGCACTCAGCAGGAGCCGGGTGGGGAGCCGGGCTTCCACCTCCGCCTGGCAGCAATGAGGCAGTACCTCCTCCCCAACTCCCCTACTAAAGTGGTGTCAGAGGCTGCCAATCAAAACAGAGGATTAAATAAGATCCAAGCCAGGCGTGGTGGTGCACACTTGTAATTCCAGTACTTGGGAGGCTGAAACAAGAGGATCACAGGTTCACAGCCAGCCTCAACAACTAAGCAAGACCCTGTTTCAAATTTTTAAAAAAAGATAGGTCTGGGGGTATAGCTCAGAGGTAGAATGTCCCTGGGTTCAATCTCTAGTACCACAAAAAAATAAAATAAGATCCAGAGTTTCTTAACAGAATACCCTAAATGTCAAGATTTCTATAGAAAATTGCTAATCATACTAAGAACAAGGAAGACCTCAAAATGAATGAAAAAAATGACAATAATGATGGCTCTGGTAAGTTTTAGGAAGTCTTAATAGATATAAATAAATATTTGATAAAATCCCACAAAAATTTCTGATACAAAGTATCAGGCAGATACTTTTAAAGTATCAGCCAGAATGATTTGGAACAGCCCCAACTCTAGGAGGGACATCAAAGAAAAACTTAGAGTTAATGTCATTCTTAAGGTGAAAGATTGAATATTTTCTTCCTAAGATAAGAAACTCTCATCAATTCTATTCAAAATTGAAATTCAAAGTTAAAAGTGCTAGCTAGTGCAATATGGTAAGAAAAAGAAATAAAAGAGATCCAGAATGGGAGTAAAGAAGTAAAGCTGTGTTTACTTGCAGATGAAATGAGAGTCTTTGTAGAAAATATTATGAACCAGAAAGCTACTAAAACTTTAAAAAGTAACTTCAGCAAAGATACAGAGGGGCTAGGCGTATAGTTGTAGTAGAGCTCTTGCCTGGCAAGGATGAGGCTCTAAGTTTGGTCCCCAGTGCTGAAAAATAAAAAGAAAAGAAAGAAAGAAGACACAAGACTAATAATGCAAAAAAAATCAATTATGTTTCTATCTTTTTTTAATGAATGACTAGAAGTTGAAATTTTAAATATACTATTTATACTAATGCCCCAAATATAAAATATTTAGTGCAAATATAATGGAAGATGGACAAGATCTATACATTGAAAATTACAATGTAATTGCCAACAGAAATTAAAGACAACCTGAATAAATACAGATGTACTATGTTCATGGATGAGAAGACTCAATCTTTTTTAAGGTGTAAACTTTAACCAAGTTGATCTTAGACTAATTTTGTTTTGTTTTTGAGATGGAGTTCTCATTATATTTCCCACACTGTCCTGGACCCTTGGGCTTAAATGCTTCAGCTTCCCTAGTAGTTGGGACTATAGGTGTGCACCACTATACCTGGTTCGATCTTAAACTAATTTGAGGTGTAAGTTATTACCAAGTTTCCAGGTGTGGCGGTGCATGCCTGTAACCCCAGTACTTGGGAGGCTGATACAGGAAGATCATAGGTTGAAGACCAGCCTCAGCAACCTAGTGAGATCCTATTTCAAAACAAAAAATAAAAAGAGCTAGGGGTGTAGCTCAGAGGTAGAACACCCCTGGGTTCAATCCAAGAAAGAAAGAGGAAGGGAGGGGAAAGAGGCTAATTCTAACACATAAGGAAATGGAAAGGACCTGGAATAGTCAAAATAACTTTTGAAAAGAACAAAGTTGGCGGACTAACATCACTTGATTTTGAGACTTGCTATAAGTTATAAAAAACAGAATAGGGGAGTCTTCTGCTACCAGCACAGCTCATATCAAACAGAAAACCAACAATTCCTTCCCTATCTGTCATGGCGCTCCTGAAATCAAGAGGTGGAATCTCATACCATTCCTTGAATCTGGCCTGGCCATAGTGACTTACTTCCCTCTTAGAACAGGGCAGACAGGACCTTAGAGAATGTCTAGGTGGGGTCATAGAAGCTTTGCAGTTTCTGTCTGGGTCTCTTGGGACATTTGTTTTGCAAAACTCATTCTAAGGCAAGCCACACCCAAGAAGTCTATCTTCCCTGAGAATATCATTCCGTGGGGAAGTCCAAACTGAACCTCTAGACAGCCTGCAGAGAGAGAGAGAGAGAGAGAGAGAGAGAGAGAGAGAGGGCACAGAGATGCTAGATATGGAGGTGAGGAAGAGGAAGGCATCCTGAACTTCTAGATGATCCTGTTCCTGACACCATCCACCTGTGGATACACAAGGGATCCAAGAATTGCCCATGTGAACCCAGCTAGCCCCGATAACGTGAAAAGTAATGATAAATCATGTCTCAAGACACACACACACACACACAATATGAGGATAGTGGAGCAAAGAGAAGTGCACACATCAATGGTGCTTCTGGACCAAGAGTCCAAAAATGGACTGGCTTTTGACTAAGGTGTAAAATAATGAAATGGACAGTCTTTTCAACCAATGTCGAATGAGCAACTGGATACACATGCGAAAAAAAAGTGAACCTAGATCCACACCTCACACCATATACAAAAATTAACGCAAAACAGATCATCACAGATCGGAATATCTACAGCTTCTAAGAAAATAAGAAAAACTCAGCATGACCTTGGGTTAGGCAAAGATCGCTTACACCAAAAGCCTAATCTATCTATCTATCTATCTATCTATCTATCCATCCATATACCTGAGCCCGGTGCAGTGGCACAGGCCTGTAATCCCAGTACTTGGGAGGCTTGGACAGGAGGATCACAGGTTCGAGGACAGCCTCTTCATGTAGTGAGACTCTCATCAACCTAGCGAGACCCTGTTTCCAAATTAGAAATAAAATCAGGCTGGGGGTGTAGCTCAAAGCTAGAATGCCTCTGGGTTCAATCCCCAGTACCACAAAACAACAACAACTAAAAAAACCCCTGCTAAATTGGACTTCTTCAAAATTAAAAACAAAAGACATTGTTAAGAAAATGAAAGGACATGCTACAGACTGGGAGAAAATATTGGCAAATCATTTATCTAAGAAGGGACTTGTATCTAGAATATATAAAGAACTCTGAAAGCTCAATAAGAAATCAAACAACCCCATTTTAAAAATGGGCAAAATGTTCTGTTCACTTTTGCCACGTTGATATTCTATTGTGGAACTGAGGGCTGTTTTTTCCCCATTTACGTTAAAAATCCTCGATGGAAGAGGGGAAGCTGCACACAAATATAAAAGCGCCACAGAGGACCTGCAGCAGAAACTAATTTTCTCCCTTAGATGTGACTGGATAGGCTGGTTGGTGCAGGGTTACAAGACCAAATACCATACTCCAGCTGCAGGTGGACACGCGGCCATTCAAGCACCACACAGAGTGTGCGGTGCGTCTCTGCGGGGCTCAGGGCAGTTTTACAGGGTTGGGAAGAGAAGGGCTGTCTGCAGCGGGCGTCCCTGGGAGAAATGTGTAAACAGACCAAGGGAAATTTATGAATGACAAAAAAGTGTAGGCAAAGCTGGGGGTCGTCTTGAGTCAGCGGGGAGCCTCGCATGAAAATCACAATGAGATGTCACTCTGCACCCACTGAGGTCTACAATAAAAAGCCCAGCTGTAAGCGCTGGAGATGTACAGTACGTGGAACTCCCCCTGCACTGCCAATGGCTTTTAGAAATGACGAGCTGAAGGCCGGGCATGGTGGCGCACACCTGTAATCTCAGTACTTGGGAGGCTGAGACAGGAGGATTGCAGATTTGAGGCCAGCCTCAGCAAGTAGTGAGAATCTGCTTTAAAATTAAATTAAAAGGGCTAGGGGGTGTAGCTCAGAGGTAGAGCATATCTGGGTTCAATCCCCAGTATCAAAAAAGAAAAACAAAAGGAGACAGAGAGAGAGAGAGAGAGAGAGAGAGAGAGAGAGAGAGAGAGAAACAAGGGGCTATCAAGAACCAAACCTTAGCCAGGCATGGTGGTGCACTCCTGTAATCCCAGTACTTGGGAGGCTGAGACAGGAGGATCGCAGGTTCACGGCCAGCCTCAGCTACTTATGAGCCCTCCACAACTTAGTGAGACCCTGTTTCAAAATAAAAGAATAAAATAGGGCTGGGGGTGTAGCTCAGAGGTAGAATACGCCTGGGTTCCATCCTCAGTACCACAAAAAAAAAAAGAACCAATCCTTTTCAAACCCCACCAAAGGCCCCATGTCCCCCTTTCTCCCTGCAGTCTTCCTTGGTCGGGGCCTTTGTGAAGCCGGCTCTCCGGCCCCCGGTGCCCTCCCGCAGCAGAGTGTCACCTGCGGGCAGGCAGTGCGGCCTTGGCTCAGCGCCATCCTGCTGCTCCTTCCTCGACGCCTCAGACCATCACACGCTCAACAGCCCACCTCTTTGGATTTGCTTGTTGGTTCTTCGAGGTGTCTTGAAAGGCAACACGAGGCCAAATTAAATGAAAGAGAGGAAGGCTCCGCGCTCGGTGGCCCTCAGCGGCCTGCTCTTGACAGTGGTCAGAGGGCGGAGCCAAACTTGGTGTGTTTCGGCTCTGACTGTTGCCTCTGCGTACAGACTCAGGAAGGGGCTGGGTTGAGTCCACGAGGGATTCTGCTTAGCTGACAGAGCCAAGCCTGTGCCAGGAACCCTGGGGCTTTCTGGCTTTGAAAGAAACTAGACCATCTTTGAAAGTTCTCCCCATGGGGCCTCAGAGGAGAGGAACTCTCTAGGAAGAAGAGCTCTGCCCCTCAAGTATAGTCGGTCCTTGCACAGGGGAAGCAGCTCCCTCGTGTCTGGGGCGTGAGATCTGAGCACCCAGGGGTGTGCGCTCCATCTTAGGCCAACTGGACACCAAGATTTCTCTCTCTTTTTTGGGGGTAGGGGAGGTAGTAGAGATTGAACCCAGGGCCCTTCTACCTCTGAGCTACACCCTCAGCCCTATTTTATTTTTATTTCAAAACAGGGTTTCACTAAGTTGCTGTGAGTCTCGCTATGTTGCTGAGACTGTCCTCGAACCTGCGATCTTCCTGTCTCAGCCTCCCATGTATTGGTATTACAGGCGTCCACCACCGTGCTCAGCTACCAAGTTTTTTCTTAAATGATTCAATCGTCCAGTTCCATGCTTGGCCTGCCTCTTCAGTCTTCTTGCCCTCCCGGGATGGCAGAGGGAGGGTTGCAGTCTTGGGGGACGGGGGCGAGTGGAGGGCAGGTGTGCCCTGCAGCCCAGCCCCGCCCATTCCAGGTGGGACACAACTTGGCAGTGAACTTGGCCGCAGTGAGCCTGGACTTGGGAGTGCACCTGAGCCCCAGACCTTGACAGAGCCAGGCTGCAGGCTCGGCTTCCGGTTCACCTTTCCCTTAACAATCCAGGGAGCTACTAGAGGATAGAGTCGCTCTCTCCAAAATGAGCTGAGAAATCTCTCTGGAGCCCCAAATCAATAAACACAGAAAAGACATGCTGATTGAAAAACAAACAAACAACTGCAATAGCTGGTTGGAAAGTGGAGCTGGCAGTCTAGAACCCCCCAGCGCAGTCTGCAGCGCCAGGCGCTTTTAGAGCCGGGTCTCTCTGAGACTCCAGCTGACCCATGGGACAGGCTCCTGTTGGCCTCAGGGAGTGTCTGGTTTTGCAGGACAAGATGCAACTCCCCCCACATGAGGCCAGCTGTACCCTGAGAAGCTACGAGAACCACAACCACAGAAGGCCAGCTCTCACCCCTTGTCAATTTTTCAAAAAAAAAAAAAACCCTCAAAAGATTCAGAAACGGAGCAATTATCTAATCAAAATTCATACCATCAAGTTGTTCTCACCGGGTGACAAATGAGCAGCAGGACATCTTGTTTTCTTTTGGAAACTCCACGGTTGCTGTAGGGATTAAAATGTGCCTGTGAAGTACATGTCTATGTTTCTGTGAGATGTCTCTGTAAGAATTTCCTGACTTGGCTGCGTACTAAATCTTGGGCTGGGATAGTGTCTGATTTGAGCTGTCTTGGGCTCTGTCCTCTGCTCTGTCCCCTGAGCCCAGCACACCGCCCAGAAGAAGGGAGATTGGCCCTCATCCGCAGGCCCCAAGGCCCGGTACAGTGGGACAGCAATGCTTGTCTTGCCTGATAGCGTTCTTGGGAGGACCTGGTCGCTAGCGATGGGGAAGATGCTGGCAGCTGCAAGCCTCGGCGGTCCTTCCCTCTTCTGCTCCTCCCTTTGCGTATCTGTGAAATAATGGAAAGGGGAACACTTTATCAGTAATTTCGCAGTTATTTATTTAAAACAAAAGTAATGCCAGGCGTGGTGGCGCACGCTTGTAATCCCAGTGCTCGGGAGGCTGAGACCAGAGGATCCAAGTTCGCGGCCAACCTCAGCTACTTAGTGAGGCCTCTGCAACTTAGTGAGACTCTGTTTCAAAATAAAGGATAAAAAATAGGGCTGGGGGTGTAGCTCAGAGGTAGAACGCCCCTGGGTTCCATCCCCAGTGCCAAAAAATAAAAAAATAAATAAATAAAAGTAATAACCACGATTAAGTATTAACATTTGCTCTTTCTGGAGTGTGGGTACATAGCTGTTTGTTTTTCTGATCTCTGTGATTTTCTGTGCCTTTCAAACCTCCTGCCCCAACAAAAGAAACGAAGAGAAAAGGGATCAAAAACGTCGTATGAAATCTGGGCCTCTCACTTGGACCCTCTTGTATTTCTCGCGACAGGACGATGCTCAGGAAACCCGGTTCCTGCAGGATCGAGCAGTGCTGCTGTTGCTCATGGTGTTCCTGTCCCTTTTACTCTAGGAATTCTCTGACCTCCCCTCTCCTTCTGTCTAGGGTGGCTGTTGGCTCACCGGGTGCTTAATTTGCTGGCGACAGGAGTTTTGCAACCAAAGGCAGGGGGCCCAGGAGGATGTCATGCATAAGGTTTTGATTCAACCTCACCCCTGCCCCCAGGACTCCGACCTGTACCAAACAGAAACATACACCTGTATGGAGAGAAAACGACCATCAGGAGTCGTTAAAATGTTGCTTCATATAATAAAATCCCAGGTGTCTTCTTGGGCTTCACAAATACACGTTGCCAGGGAAAACCCACATCGACATTTCCACTCCTCCTCACTTAAAAACAGCCCAACTAAATTAAGTAACAACAACAACAAAAAGTTGTTTCCCACACCATTTGCCCGGCTCTGACTGCCAGTTTTCAGCCTGAAACAATTTTCATGCATGAGTTAGTAGCTTATGAAAATAGGCACAAAAGGGGGAAAATGCGAAGAGACCCTGGGCTCTGTTATTAGTCACCGCCACAGCTCACTGCGTTCCGCGCAGAGGCCTGCCCCTCGGCCTGCCAGAATCTGTTTTGAACAAAACGTAGCTCACTCATGGGTTCTGCCTCGGGTGCCTTTCTGTAACGTCGCGTTGCCTCTCTCTATAGTTTTTTTTTTTTTTTGAGGAATATATTCATAAGTCACGCGCACACACCTTTTAATTCTCCTTTCACTTGTGGCTAAAAAGAAAGGTCGCGAAGCTGCCAGTCATTTGGGGGAAGTACCACGATATTGATAACTGGAGTGGGGAATGAATGTGTGAACACGTTCTGAAAACCTAGAGAATTAGAGGAAGCCACAGGTGGAAAATGAAGGACACCTAGAAGCCGCTTAGAACAGACCAGGCAGGGAAGGTGAATTTGACCTGTCCCACCCTGGTCTCTTTAATTGGGCGGGGTTAGTGCGGGACTGACACCTTCCTGGGCCAATCAGAGACACCTTGTTCACTTGTCGAGTGGTTTCAAGTTTCCCAGATGAGCCCCCAGATTCCAGGCAGTATCTACCTTTCTGAAGGTTTCTGACTTGGGCTTCCCCAAACCGGTTTGAGCGAAGTGAATAAGGAAACCGAATTTTGAGCCTGTTGATTTTTGCTTCTATAAACTCCAGAATGAGTTATAGAAATCAAGGCCCGTGAATGTTTACTTTTGAAAAATAAAATGCAACAAAATTAGCAGGCAAGAAAATAGGCAAAAGAAATAGGGAAGAGAAGCCAGGTGTGGTGGCACACGCCTTTAATTCCAGTACTTGGGAGGCTAAAACAGAAGGATCATGGGTTGGAGGCCAGCCTCAGTAACTTAGCAAGACCTAGTTTTGAAATAAAAATAGGTCTGGAGGTATAGCTCAAAGGTAAAATGCCCCTGGTTCAATCCCCAAAACAGGGAGGGAGGGAGGGAATATCTCTTCAAGCTCCTGCCTTCAGTTCTATCACATGGATGCTCAGAAGTGGGATTGCTGCACTATTTTTAATTTTGGGGGGAACCTTCTTGCTGTTTCCCACAGCAGCGACACTATGTTACACCCCCACTAGCAGTGCAAAAGAGTCCCCATTTATCCACATCTTCTCCAACACTCATATTAAACCCAGGGGCATTCCACCTCTGAGCTACACCCTCAGCCTTATTTTATTTTATTTTAAAATTTTATTTTCAGCTGGGCATGGTGGCACACACCTGTAATCCCAGTACTTGGGAGTCTGAGACAGGAGGATCATAGGTCCAAGGCCAGTCTCAGCAATTTAGCGAGACCTTGTTTCAAAATAAACAAAATAAAAAGGGCTGGGGTATAGCTTGGCAATAGAATGCCCCTGGGTTCAACCCCCAGTACAAAAACAAAACAAAACAAAACAAAAGACTCAAGCTAAGTTACTGTGCACTGGCCTCGAACCTGTGGTCCTCCTGTTTTGGCTTCCCAAGCACTGGGATTACAGGTTTGCACCACCACACCTGGCTCCAACACTTGTTATAACACTTGTTATTTTCTATTTTTTTAAAAAATATGACCCAGCCTAGTGGGTGTGAAGCGGTGTATCATTGTGAGTGCATGTGCATTTCCGTAATTAATAGTGAATTAATTGATAGCTAAGCTTCTATGCACACGCTCCAGCCTTCAGTCAGAGGCTGCTTTTGTCCCTGGCTGCAGGATAAGGCTGGCCCTGGTGCAGGTGGCACCTAGCGAAGAGAGTTCTAGGCCTGTCCTCCCAACCCCGAGGGCCTGGAGCAAACACCGTCCATGTTAGGGTTTGGGATTGGAGCGTCCCCAAAAGGCTCTTACGTGGCGAGCACGTCCCCCGTGCAGCAGTGTTCAGAGGTGAAATAATGGAACCGGGGCTCTGCTCTCAGCACTGAATAAATCCACCGAAGGATTAATGGCTTGAATGGATTTACTGGGTGGTGATTTAGGCAGGTGGGGGGTGGCTGGAGGAGGTAGGTCACTGGGGGTGTGGCCTTGGGAACTATATGTCCCTGTTGCTCTCTCTGCTTTCTGGCTGCCATGAGATGTGGCTGTCCTCTGCCACACTCCATGCCGCCATGCTGTCTGCCTTGGAGCTAGCCAACTATTGACCATACCTCTGAAACCACGAGTCAAATTGCCTTTCAAAAACCCAGGGCAAGCGCTGGGTGCAGAGAACCCAAAAGTGTGTCGTAGCCGCTCGAACGATGGCTCCACTTTCCTGTTCTTTCTCGCTCCCTCTGAGGAAGGGGAGAAAGCAAAAGCGGCTCATGGAAAAATACGCTTAAACGGATCAGTGCCGGGGAGCCACGTGCACATCTGGTCTTAACAGGTTTCAGCTGGGACTACTGGAAATGTACCTAGATCTGTTTATGTGGAACCCGTTACATGTGATAAGATTACAACTCGGCGGGTAACTATGGATTTCTTAGGCGGGAGAAAAATCTATGGATGGTGGAGTGGACGCGACACACACGCGGCCTCTGCACACCTGATGCTTCACCGCACATGTGGTGAGGGGCGGATTTGCTGTGCGTTTAGAAGATCTGAATTATTGGAGATTAGTTGCAAACAAACTCAAGGTATCCCGGCAGCCTTTCTGAAGCACGCCTCCTGCTTTCCTCCACACGGGGACTGGTCCTTGTTATCAGAGAGCAGACTCCATCAGGAGGAAAGTCACTACTTTTTTTTTTTAATCTTTATTCTTTTCTTGATTATAAAAGTAATACATGTTCACTATAAGTCTAAAGTCACTACTTCTGAATACTTCCTCTTCTCGCCACGCCGGCTGTTCCAGAGGACATAGGCCCACGTCCTTGCTGTCCCTGCACTGAGACCCACGGTCCCCCCAGGGCTTCGGAGATGCACCCCGAGGCTGTGCAAGACCCGCTGAGGACCTCGGGGTGCGGGTACAGTGTTCTTTCAGGAGTCTTTTCTTTCTTTCTTCCTTCCCTTTGTGTGTGTGTGTGTGTGTGTGTGTGTGTGTGTGTGTGTG
>PVJS01018902.1:0-34323 GCA_004027185.1 Glis glis | reverse complement strand
GGAAGAAGAAGAAATCCTTAGATGGACAAAGAAGGTGACCTAACTGAGGGAGTTGGGCGGGGAGTGGAGGGAAACACACTATAGCACATGATGTACATACACAAACCTATAAGACTCAATCACTATCTGGAGCATGAAAGGGAAGGAAGGGGAAGGGAATAGGGTGGGATTGGAGGGAGGGCTAAATGTGCAATGTATGCATGTATGATGTTCATAACCTGACATATATCAAAATGTATAATTATAATTTAAAATGCACCAATAAATGAACAGAAAAAGTTCAAAAAAAAGAATTAGAAGAGAAAATTTTGTAATTATATTTTAGGACTCAGAATTTTGATAGAGTTTGAGAGTTTTCTTTATAATATAAATAATAGTCTTTTGATCATTTAACAAGAAGGATATGGACACTAAAAAGCTTTGTTTATAAAAGGAAGAACAACTTAAGTTAATGTACTTCTTGAATACAGGATATAGTTGGTTGCACTTTTAATTATCAACTGCTAAGTCCTGGTCCTTCATAAGTGCTCAGCTTTCCACTTTATTTCAGGTCAGTGAATGAGAATACAGCATCCTAATGTAATGATGCTAAATTCTTTTACTCTTTGAACCATTCATTTGAGTGAAGGGATATATATTTTGGCTATTTGTTATTAAATAAAGGCAATGTCTTTAAAGGTATTTTAATTAATTAATGATAGCCATAAATTAAACCATAAGGTATTTAGTCAAGAGACTAAGAAACAAAGAACTAAATGCTAAAGAAATGTTGGTTAATTTAAGTAATTTATTTCAAGATAATGAAGAAAATAAACCTAAAGTTCTAACCATGACTATAACATTCTTCTTTGAAATACTTTTCCATATTAATAAACTTTGTTGTTTAGAGTGGTAGCATGACTCTTACTATATTTAGTTATAAAATCAGGCAGAATAATCAATACATGATTTTCTTCTCTAGACCTTTAACATGCAGATATTAATAGAAATCTATAAGTGTATAGGTTAATCAACTAGTATTGATAGTGCCTTTGGTTGCATATGCCAAAAGTAGTTTAGAGGACCTTACAAGACACAAATGGATGGTAGAAAAAGAGAAAAAAATGGAACAAAATTTTGAAGGGATGTTAGCAGAAAAACAGAACTGTTAGAAATACATGGCAAAGCATGTCCGTATTATTGATTCCATTAGTATAAACCATTTTTGGCTTAGTAGAGAGGCACATGTTTTAGTCTGCTTTCTGTTACAATAATGAAATAAATGAGGTAATTATTTTATAAAGAGAAAAAGGTTATTTGGCTCATGGTTTGGGGGATCCTAGTCCACATCGGGTCCATACTTTTGGAAATGGTGTGAGGAAGCACATTATGGTGGGAGTGTGTGGTCAAACAAAACCTCCCTCCTCATCAGCCAGGAAGCAAAGGAGGACAAAAGAAGAAGTCAGGGGCCAGCCGTGGTGGCGCACACTTGTAATCCCAGTACTTGGGAAGCTGAGACAGGAGGATCCAGGTTCGCGGCCAGCCTCAGCTACTTAGTGAGGCTCTCCGCAACTTCATGAGATCCGGTTTCAAAATAAAGTATAAAAAATAGGGCTGGGGGGGTATAGCTCAGAGGTAAAAAATGCCCAGAACTGCAAAAAAAAAAAAAAAAAGAAGAGGTCAGGGTCCTATAATCCCATTTGAGGGCACTTCCCCCAAAACTGATGACACTCCATTAGGTCAAACCCTTCAAATGTCCTACTACCTCCCAATAGTGCCGCTGTGTACACCAAGCCTTTAATGTGTGGGTCTTTGCTGACCATTAAGATCCAAACATATAAACCATAAATTTTCTTATAATTTTTAAAAATATTTCCATGATATTTACTTTTTCACAGCACAGATATAACTTCCTGGCATTTTTTTTCCCTTGAATACATAAAGGATAGGGATCAACTAAATTAAAACTTTAAATAGTGGTTAAGTACTTCTGTACTTTTATATCCGTATCTGCTTTAAGCAGATGCTACCATCTGGTTTAAAAGCCTCTAGGAAAATTTAAACTAGGATTAAACTATGAGCAGAGGACACATTTTTTTCCTCATTAAAGAGAGGAAGAAATTGATGATGTAGGTAAAAGCATTTAGAACAATTTGCCAACGGACCTCCAATTAAATGACTGTCAATCAAAATTGGTTATAGAGATTTCATAATTTGGAAAAATTGAGTTCATTCTATGCTCATTTATTTGAACATTGTGGCCTTTTATTAAAACATTATGTGTAACAAAATGTATATTCAAAAGAGAAAAATACAACTTTCAAGAAACTATACATGTGAGTAAATTATTACAAAAAATATAAGCTTAACATTCTATTAAAATAAAAATGATATTTGAGTCTAAATATAAAGAGTAAATATGTTTGCAAGACTGTATTTTAGAGTAACCAAAAGAAACATTGAAAAAATTATAAACTACACCTGTTATCTTCCTTGTGTTGCAACTTCACACTCCCCAAACTTACCTTAAAATAATAAAAAAATCCTGTCTTTTTATTTGACTGAACTGGCAGTTATATCTTTTAGCACTATTCATATCATTATCTCTTGGATACTTCTCAAATACCATGGCCTGTGGAAAGTGTCCAAGGGCGGCTTTATCCACTGCACTGACACTAATTAACCCATATTCTAGGCCTTTGTTCCTGACTTTTCTGTTATTACCAGTGAATTCAGAGCATTGTCCAAAGTTTCATCCCAGCTGGGCAGGGTGATGCACGCCTGAAATCCCAGTACCTGGGAGAATGAGGTAGGAGGATTGCAAGTTGGAGGCCAGCATCAGCACCTTAGCAAGACCCTGTTCCAAAATAAAAAATAAAGCCGGGCGTGGTGGCGCACGCTTGTAATCCCAGTACTTTGGGAGGCGGAGACTGGAGGATCTGAGTTTGCAGCCAACCTCAGCGTGGTCTCTCTCTCTCTCTCTCCCTGTTTCTCTCTCTCTCTACCTAATGAGGCCCTCTGCAACTTCCTGAGACCCGGTTTCAAAAATAAAGCATAAAAAAAAAAATGGGGCCGGGGGCATAGCGCGGAGGTAGAATGCCCCTGCGTTCAATCCCCAGTACCGCAAAAAAAAAATAAATAAATAAATAAAAAATAAAAAGGGCTGGAGGTATATCTCAGTGGTAGAGTGCCTCTGGGTTAAATCCATGTATATAAAAATGCTTCATTTTTACCTTTCCATTCATATTCTACATTGCTAAGAAAATAATATTTAGAAGTGAAAATTATAATAATGGAACTTTCATAATGAAAACCTGTAATAAATGCCTATTTAGTTTTAATGATGGTCATGTCCTTAGTTTCATATTTAAACGTCTCTAAAGTAGCAGAAATCTTCATTTTCAGACCTATCACTACATTTAACATATAGTCCATACAAGCTGCCTTAGACTTTTAGAATATGTATCATATGTGTTTACATTTATACTAATCTTCTAAGTTCTAATTCAGATCAATTATTATATAAGACTATGTAATCTCCCAAATTGAAAAGTATCTCTTCTTACCTTTTATTAATTTGTAGAGGGCCTCTAACCATTAATCATTATGTTTTATATGTAATTATATATAATATCTATTTTATATAGCATATTTAATATTTTCATGTAGAAAAGAGATGAAAAGGAAAATTAGTTTAAAGCCTACAGAAGGAATCATAAGAAATCCCATAAACACAATCCAATTCTTCATAGCTAGTTAACTCTATACCCACATCAAGTAGAAAAAATGTGGCGTGGGAACACCAGGCAGAGCAAACGGTATATCTGACATACTTCAAGTGTCTCTTAGATATTAAATGAATGTTTATACACTTTACACAATTTATCCAAGTGCTTTTTCTTCTTGTTCATCCAGAAATTTTCAACAGAAATAAGGAATGTGAAGTTTCTTTTTTTTATTTTTAGTCTTTTTTTTTATTTTTTTTATGTTTTTATTGGTGCATTGTAGTCTCACATCACAATGAGTATCCGTTTGGTGTTAACATACATGCACACAGCTCTTGGTGTCCCTCCTCCCCGCCTCCCCTCACCTTCCCCCACACATGTAGCACTGAGAATGATGTTGGTATAATCTCATATATACACATTGTTTATGACAGTAATTCCATAGATTCACTTCTTTCTTACCCTTACCCTTCCCTTGTATCCCTTCCCTTGCACCACTGAGGGTTCTCCATTGTCATTGGAGTCCCTTTTGTGTCCCCACTACTCCCTAAATTGTGCATATTAATGAAAACATATGTCCCTTCTTTTTTTGTGATTGGCTAATCTCACTTAACATAATGTTCTCCAGATCTTTCCATTTTCTTGCGAATGGGAATGTGAAGTTTCTAAAAACTTCTAGAGAGGAAAAGCAAACAAGCAAACAACAGATCAACTGATAACAACAGTCTATATAAAAGAATTAACACTGAATAAGAGACTCTGCTTAGTAGAACACATTAGGATCTAACAAAAAGAGCCTGAAAATATTTGGAAAATTATTTCTGTCCTAAAGTTTATATCCAGCTAACTTCTAAATCAAGTATGAAATTAAATATGGATAGTTCAAGACCTAAATAGTCTCAAAACCTTAACTTCCTTTTTGCCTAGATATCCTGCAAAATAATATAAGAAAACCCAAAAGATAAATGGATGGTATCCAGTGAAAAGGAAAAAAAAACATGGAAGGGAAATTAAATAAATAACCATGGAAATGTAAAAATAAGATAAGGAGATACAAAGAGATCAATCCATTCAGACACTAAAAGACATGGAAATCCAGAAGAGGAGACCAACAAAATAGAATATGAGAGATTCCTAAATGTTTCAGAATTTTTCAAAGTATTAGGGATAATTTACTAAAACATATGAAAATTAGTTAAATAACTCAATCAGAAAATTAATCACTCCAAAGTAATAATTGTACAAAAATAAATGTGATATTGCTTCATTTGGTAGTGAAAAATGCATTAACTTACAATTAAAAACAAATACTGATATAATAAAAAGCTATCATTAAAGTATATTAAGAGGACAAGAGAAAGAGTTGTGCTCCAGAGTTTCCTGTTTGGAGTAACACATGGATAGTGCTGTTCATGGAAATCTTCTATTGCTCCAAAATCAGTCTTTCTAACTTGACATCATTTTTATGTTTATCCCACAATCATCATGCCAATATTATATATTTTCTGCAGAACCTCATCTGTATGTTACAGATAGATCTTAATCTTACTAGTGAGCTACAGTTGAAGCTTTTCCAATAATTTGCTTCTTAATTACCCTTTGGTAATTAGTGAAACCATCTGAGATTATTTTCAGAGGTATAGCAAATCATTCTGTCTTTAGAGCAGATGTCTGAAGAAGAGTAAAAGCAGAACTTTAGTTTGGAGACTCTAGGCTTCTCTTCTCTGCCCTACAAGGCAACTTTCTCTTACATCTGTTACAGAAAGCTGATGACCTATTTTTTTATCACATTTCAAACTCCCTATTTTTCTCTAAATATCCCTGACTTTGAGATATTAAAATTCTAGAATTTTATGTTTTCACAACTTCTTTATAACTTATTTATTTTAAAAATTATGATTGATTATCCATGATTCCTTAAATTTTACAAAGAATTATTTCTGCAACAAAAAGGTAATTACTATATAGGGCAACTTTAAAATTTGTGACCACTAGTCTCCCATTTGAAGCCTGTTCATTGGTCATGATACTTATTTAGGACACTTTAAAAGCTGTAGGTAACAGTCACTCCTATGATGCATATTCTATGGCCATGGTTAATTGGATCTATTTCCCAGCTGAGGGCAAATATTATGTTTATACAATTTTTAGTTAAGAAGCAGACTATTTTCTTCTTAACCCAGTATCAGATTTTATTATCCAACACTGGCTATTTACAAGATAGAGGTAGAATTTTATTTTAGTCAGCCCATGTGGAATGCAAACTTCCTTTCTGTTAAATGTCTCTATGCCATCACAAAGTACACATATTTTTAAATTCCATACAGATCAGCAAGTATAAAAAGGAAACCCAGGGATGGGAGGAATGGCAAATGTTTAACCACCATCTTTCAAGACAATAATTATCTTTTCAAAAAACGACAAGCTTCACAATTTTACTTTAATAATCAGAGTACTGAATTTACTCACAACCTTTTCATGCTGACGATGCTAGAATGTTTTGTGAAAATTACTGGCAAACATCAGGAAACAGTCCTTTCTCCATGGCAGACACTAAATTGAGTGATTCATTTTATATGGAAATGACTGAAAGATTCAGAATTCAGCAAGACAGAACTGATATTTGTCTTTCAAAATATTTCCTCTCATTTCACTCAAGATAGTGTTCCCTCAGATTTCTGCTCATTATTTTCCTTCCTGTTAATTTTTTTTTCAGATATCTGAGCAGTAATGATACTTCCTGTTAAGAATGGCAGGAAAATGAGAATTTATTCACCACGATGGTCCACTGTGTATCGTTTCCACTTTGATTGGTAAAATAAAACCCAAATTCAAATTTTTTTGGAAAATATGGATTCATTAAATTGACAGAAAAGACTAACATTCAATGAAGACATAATGCATGTAGTAGATATTAAGTAGTGTATATTAAATAATGTATTCCTCCAACTAAGTAATTTTTTACTCTTGATATCAAGTGGGCCCTGATTCTACTTCCTTATGTATCTGTTTCTGAAAACAGGCTTTTTCAAAAGATACTAGTTAACCTGAACAACCTCTACAATAGTCTTTATGTAAGTCAGTACTGAAATGAATGTGGAATATAGGAAATTTCTATTTTTAAAATTATTATTGTCTTCTGCAGATATATGTCACATATGCCAGTAGTTTTCTTCCCTGCTGAGCAGCAGTAAAGATAAATTATGAAATGACAAGGAATATCTGAAAAACCTAGAGTAGCACTGCCTAGGCCATGTCTTAACAGAATTTGAACTCTATATCAGACACCAAGCTCCAGTGTAAACTAATATAAGGAGCAAGAGAAATATCTCAATGACAAAGGCATGCATGCTAAAAGGAATGAAAGAATTACAGTCTTGATTATGGTGAGCATATTCATTAAGTCATGCTCTGCGAATTAACTGAGGATTGCTGTATCTGTTGATATGTTCATAACTCAGTTTGATTGGACACTTGTGATCATATCATGAAAAAATATCAATAGAAATGAAACTCTTAAGATACCTCAGCAAGGACTAGCAGTCTTGAAAATCTATCTGACCTCTTGCAGTTTTAACACTGCATGTAGATCTAGCCAGGGGTATGTGCTCTTATACTTTTCATACTCATGCTTTTGATTGATTGACATACCCCTCAGGATTTTCTTTCTTTCATAAAACAGGAAGCTCAAGTGTTCTTGAGTTAAATGTAAGTGAATATTCAACATAACATTTATCAGAGAATAGAAAACTCTTATATAAAGGAAATTATGGTCTTCAGAAAGCTTATTATGAAGTATTTCTAACTTCAAAAAATTTAGACAGTGCTGCACACAGAACTTATTTAATTCAGTGAAAGTAACACCTCTGAGCTGTTTCTTTTTTGTGGTTTAAATAGAGAAATTGTCTGTAGAAAAAGTTCATATGAATACAAGAAATACTGGAATATAGATTGAAAAATAGGAATTAAATAGTTATTACAAATAATAGAGAAAAAGATGCTGAAAATTGAGCAATTGCTAGGAAAACCAAATTCATTTGGAATTGAATTAATGCTAACTTGATATAACAGGATTGCATATTTCTAATTTTCAATATTGCAGCATCTATTAACTATTTAAATGTTCCAAAATCTTGAATTGCTTCTATTTCTTTGAAGCCATATCATACAAGTAGTTTCTAAATATGGTATTGGAGTCAAATACCTTGAAATATAATTGAAAACTGGTTTCTTAATTTTTATGAAATGTCTTAAGATATAATATTCTGGCCTGAAAGCATTCCAATTTCTATTATTCATAAGAAACCACATAGAAAAGTAGTATAAATCAACATTTTATCATTGTCATGAATTCTTTAATTAGGAATTTGGACAGAAAAAACAATCTGTCTGCTTCTTGATGTGAATGAACATCATGAAACTTGAATTATTTTGGAGGCCTCTTCAATCATGTGTCTAAAAACTGATGTTTGCTAGCAGGTGAGATCTCAGCTTAGCTGTCAACCCTAATAACCACACCTAGCCATTTCATGTGGCCTTTATGTCAGGCTATTTTAATTTTCTTCACAGAATGATGGCTGAGTTCAAGGAATAAGCATCCTAAGGGGGAAAGATGGAATTTGATGACAGTTTTATGATCTAATCTTAGAATTCAAAAACATAACTAGTGCCATAGTTTTCTAATTAAATCAGTCAGAAAGGCCCAACAGGTTTAAGGAAGGGAAGTTAGCAAAGTGCCAAGTGCCACATTTCTAGAAGAGCTATGAGATGGAGATATTGTTTTAGCATCTTTGGAAAAAATAATATGCCATTTACAATATACAGTTATACTCAAATAACAACATTAGAATTTACCAGCTCCATTTCCTCCTTTTTTTTAAATTTATTTTAAACATGCTTTTATTGGTGCATTGTAGTCTCACATCACAATGAATATCTATTTTATGTTAACATACATGCAAACAGCTCTTAGTGTCGCCCCTGCCTTCTGCCACCCATATGAAGTACCGAGAATGATGATGGTATATTTTCACATGTACACATTGTTTATGATAGAAATTCCACTGATTCACTTCTTTCTTGCCCTCCCCCTTCCCTTGTACCACTTCCCTTGCCCCACTGAGGGTTCTCCATTATGAATCGGAGTCCTTTGTGTGTCCCCACTACTCCCTAGGTTGCACATATTAATGAAAACATATGTCCCTTCTTTTTTTGTGATTGGCTGATCTCACTTAACATAATGTTCTCCAGATCCTTCCATTTTCTTGCAAATGATGTTATTTTGCTCTTCTTTATTACTGAGTAGAATTTCATTGTGTATATTTACCACAATTTTGTAATCTACTCATCTGTTGATGGACACATAGGTTGGTTCTATAATTTGCCAACTGTGGATTGTACATGGGTATGCATATATTACTATAGTTTTCTAGTTTCAATCACTTTGGTATGAACCCAGTAGTGGTATAGCCGGATCATATGGGAGATCCATTCCCAGTTTTCTGAGGAATCTCCACACTGATCTCCATAGTGGTTGAACTAGTTTGCAATCCCACCAGCAGTGTAAAAGAGTCCCAATTTCCCCACCTCCTTGACAACATTTGTTGTTGTTTGACTTCATAATGATTGCCATTCTAATTGGGGTTAGATGAAATCTTAGAGTAGTTTTGATTTGCATCTCCTTGATTGCTAATGATGTTGAACATTTTTTCATGTATCTATTGGCCATTTGTATCTCTTCTTTTGTGAAGTGTCTATTCATTTCAGTTGCCCACTTCTTGATCGGATCATTTGTTTTTCTAGTGTAAAATGTTTTGAGTTCTTTGTATATCCTAGATATTAGACCTCTGTCAGAGGGATAGCTTGAAAAGATCTTCTCCCATTCTGTAGGCTTTCTCTTTAGGCTCTTGATGATTTCCTTTGATGAGCAGAAGCTTGTAGTTTAATGCTATCCCACTTATTAATTCTTGTTTTAATGTCCTTGGCTTTGGAGGTCTTGTTGAGGAAGTTTCTACCTGTGCCTATATGTTGGAGTGTTGAACCTATGCCTTTTAATAATTTCACAGAATCTGATCTAACTTCCAGGTCTTTGATCTATCTCGAGTTGACTCTTGTGCAGGGTGAGAAGTAAGGATTCAGCTCCATTTTTCTACAGGTAGATAACCAGTTTTCCCAGTACCATTTGTTGAAAAGACTGTCCTTTCCCCAATGTAGGTGTTTAGCACCTTTGTCGAGAATCAATTGACTATAAGTTTGTGAACTTGTTTCAGTATCTTCTATTCTGTTCCACTGGTCTATGTGTCTGTTTTTTTGCCAATACCATGCTGTTTTTATTACAATACCTCTGTAGTACAATTTGAAGTCAGGAATTGTGATGCCTCCTGCATGGTTCTTATTGCTAAGAATTGCTTTGGCTATTCTGGGTCTTTTGTTTCTCAATATAAAATCAATGACTGATTTTTCTAGATTTATGAAAAATGATGTTGGTATTTTGATAGGGATTGCATTGATTCTGTAGATCATTTTTGTCAGGATGGCCATTTTGATAATATCTATACTGCCTGTCCAAGAGCAGGGGAGATCTATCCATCTTCTAAGATCTTCTTTGATTTCTTTCTTCAGTGCTCTATAGTTGTCATTGTAGAGGTCTTTTTCCTCTTTGGTTAAGTTTATTCCTAGGTATTTGATTGGTTTCGAAGTTATTGTGAATGGAATTGTTTTCTGGCTTTCTTTCTCAGTGGATTCATGGTTGGCATATATGAAAGCTACTGATTTTTTAGGTTGATCTTGTATCCAGCTACTTTGTTAAATTTGTTAGTCAGCTCTAGTAGACTTTTGGTTGAGTTCTCTGGGTCTTCTAGATATAGGATCATATCATCTGCAAATAAAGATAATTTTAAGTTGTTTTTTCCTATTTGAATTCCTTTGATGTCCTACTCTTGTCTTATTATACTGACAAGAGTTTCGAGGACTTATTGAAAAGGAGTCATGATAGTGGACATCCTTGTCTTGTTCCTGTTTTTTAGGGGAATTCTGCCAATTTTCCCCCATTCAATATGATGTTGGCTTTGGGTTTCTTATATATTGACTTAATGATGTTGGGGTATGCGCCTTCTATTCCAGTTTTCTGTAGAGTTCTTAACATGAATGGATGTTGAATTTTGTCAAATGTTTTTCCACATCTATTGAAATGATCATGTGATTGTTGTTTTTAGTTTGGCTTATATGGTGAATAATATGTATTGTTTTGCATATATTGAACCAGCTTTTCTTTCCTGGGATGAAACCAACTTGGTCATGGTGTACGATTTTCTCAAAATGGTTTTGAATGCACATGGCTAGTATTTTATTTAGAATTTTTGCGTCTATGTTCATTAATGATATTGGTCTGTAATTCTCTTTTCTTGAAGTGTCTTTATTTGGCTTTGGTATTAATGTGATGTTGGCCTCATAAAAGGAATTGGGAAGTATTCCATCTCTTTGAATTTCATGGAATAGCTTGTGAAGTATTGGTTTTAGTTCTTCTGTAAAGGTTTTGTAGAATTCGGCTGGAAAACCATCTGGACCTGAGCTTTTCTTGGATGGCATACTTTTTATTGCTGTTTCTATGTCTGTGCTTGCTATTGGTTGATTCAGGTTTTCTATATTCTCTTGGTTCAATTTAGGTAGGTTGTATGTGTCTAGAAAATCTTTCGATTTCTTCCATGTTTTCCATTTTATTGGAATATAAGTTTTCAAAGTAGTTTCTTATGATCCTCTGGATTTCTCCACTATCTGTGGTGATGTCCCCTTTTTCATTTCTGATTTTGGTAATTTGGGTTGATTCTCTTCTTCTTTTGGTTATGTTAGCTAGTTGTTTGTCAATCTTGTTAATCTTCTCAAAGAACCAGCTTCTTGTTTTGTTGATTCTTTGTATTGTTTTTTCATTCTCTATTTCACTAATTTCTGCTCTGATTTTTGTTATCGCCTGCCTCCTACTGGCTTTGGGATTCGATTGTTTCTGTTTTTCAAGATCCTTGAAGTGTGTCATTTGATTTTGTATTTTGATGTCTTCTGTTTTTCTTATGTGGGCACTCAGTGCCTTCAAAGTGTCCCATATATTTTGGTACATTCTGTCTGTATTTTTGTTTAATTCAAGAAAATTTTTATTTCTCCCCTTATTTCTTTTCTGATCCATTCCTCATTCAGAAGTATATCATTCAGTCTCTATGTATTTATGTGATTACTTTTGTTCCTCCTACTGTTAGTTTCCAGTTTCATTCTGTTGTGATCTGAGAATATGCAGGGAATAATATCATATCTTTTGAATTTGCTGGTGCTTGCTTTGTGACCCAGTATATGGTCTATTTTGGAGAACATTCCGTTGGCAGCTAAGAAAAATGTCTATTCAGGTGTTGCTGGTTGAAATAGTCTATATGTGTCCATTATATCCATTTGGTCTATAGTTTTCTTTAGGTTTGAACAATCTTTATTAATCTTTTGTCTGGAGGATTGATCTAGTTGCATGAGCGGTGTGTTGAAGTCTCCCAATATTATTGTGTTTGGGTCTATTTGGGACCTGATGTCCTGAAGACATTGCTTTATGAATGTGGGTGCACCCACATTTGGGGCATAAATATTTACTATTATTGTATCTTTTTGTTGGATTGTTCCTTTTATTAGTAAGAAGTGACCTGCTTTTTCTCTTCTGATGTGTTTTAGCTTAAAGTCTGTTTTGTCAGATATAAGTGTTGCTACTCTGCTTGTTTTCTATCTCCATTTGCAGGGTATATCTTTTTTCATCCTTTTACCTTTAGCGTATGAGTATTTTTGGCTAGAAGGTGAGTTTCTTGTAAGCAGCATATAGGTGGGTTGTTCTTTTTAGTCCAGATTGTCAGTCTATGCCTTTTAATTGGGGGTTTGAGTCCTTTGACATTCAATGTTATTATTGAGATATGATTTTTCTTTCCTATCATTTTGAATTCTATTTTCTATTTGCTCTACTTACAAATCTCCTTGTTTAGTTGTATACCTGGTGGAGTTTACCTGTCCTGTGGATCTGAAAATTGCTTGTTTTTCCTTCTTTGTGATTTATTTCTTTTTATTTTATTTTATTTTATTTATTTATTTTTTTTTTTTTGCAGTACTGGAGATGAACCCAGGGCCATCATACCTTCAGGCTACACCCCCAGCCCTAGTTTTTTTATTCTTTTTTTTTTACGGTATCGGGGATTGAATGCAGGAGCATTCTATCTCCACGTTACGCCCCTGGACCTATTTTTTATACTTTATTTTTTGAAACTGGGTCTCACGAAGTTGCGGAGGGCCTCACTAAGGAGAGAGAGAGAGAGAGACAGAGAAAGAGAGAGTGAGAGAGATGAGGCTGGCCGCAAACCCGGATACTCCGGTCTCCACCTCCTAAAGTACTGGGATTACAAGCGTGCACCACCATGCCCGGCTTATTCTTTATTTTGAAACAGGATCTCACTAAGTTGTGGAGGGCCTCATTAAGTAGCTGAGGCTGGCCACGAACCTGGATCATCCGGTCTCAGGATCAAAAATACTGGGATTACAAGCATGTGCCATCATGCCTGGCTTGTGATTTATTTCCTTTAGGATTTTCTCCAGTGTTGGTTTGGTCCTCATGAATTCTTTAAATGTTTATCATGGAACATTTTTATTTCTTCATCAATTTTAAATGATAGCTTTGCTGGATATATCAGTCTTGGTTGGACATTATTTTCTTCCAGGGTCCAGAGTACTTTATGCCAATTTTTACTGGCATTCCTGATTTGGGTTGTGAAGTCTGTGGTGATTTTTATTGTTTTGCCCCTGTATGTCACCCGTGCTTTTGTTCTTGCTGCTTTAGGATCCTTTCTTTGGCCTCTATGTTAGACATTTTAATTATTACCTTGTGTGGGGAGGTCCTTCTTTGGTCCTGTCTTAACGGTGTTCTATATATCTCCTGTATGTGAATGTCCAAATCCTTTTCTCTTTTCTTTTTTTTTTTTTTTGCGGTACCGGGGATTGAACGCAGGGGCGTTCTACCTCTGCGCTATGCCCCCGGCCCTATTTTTTATACTTTATTTTGAAACCGGGACTCACGAAGTTGCAGAGGGCCTCACTAAGGAGAGAGAGAGAGAGAGACAGAGACAGAGACAGAGACAGAAAGACAGAGACAGAGAGCTGAGGCTGGCTGCGGACCGGGATCCTCCGGACTTTGCCTCCCAAAGTACTGGGATTACAAGCGTGCGCCACCACGCCCGGGTCCTTTTCTATTTTCAGAAAATTCTCTGAAATTATTTCTTTGAAGAGGTTTCTTATACCCTTGGTCTGTGCTTCTAAACCTTCTTCGATGCCTTTTATCCTTAGATTAGGACATCTTGTATTGTTCTGTTTCTTGGATAGCCAGGGTGTGTTTTTGTAATATCCTCTGTGTATCGTTGACTGTGTTTTCAGTTTTGAATGAACTGTCTTGCAGGACTGATACCCTGTTTTCCATGTGGTCGAGCCTACTAGAGTTTGTTTCTATTGCAGTCTTCAATTTGTTTATTGATGCCTTCATTTCTTTCAGTGTTTCTTTCTGATTCTTTCTTAGAGCCTCAACTTCCTCCTTCATCTCCTCTATGCTTTTTTGAGGCCTTTCATCATTCTGAATATCAAAATTCTGAATTCTCTGTCTTGCATTTCCTGTAGGTCAGTATCAGTAATCTCACTTGTTGATGCATTATGAGTGTTTCTTCTTTCTTCACTGTTCCTCATTCTCATATTTTTGGTGATTTCAATTTTGTGTTTCTGTTGCCTCTGCATCATCTTCCTTTCTATATATAAGACCTTTTGATGGACCCTGTAGTCCCAATTGGGTCAATACGCTGCAGGCTGTGGTTCCCTCCTGTCTGATTGACCGAGGAGCGGTTTGGGTGTGGAGGGGGTACACAGGTTCTGGAGCTCGGGTGTTGGCATGTGAGGTGCACTTTGAGGCGCGGTGTTGGATGTGGGGTCCAAGGCACGGGTGACAGTGCCAGAAGGTGTCCGGCCTCCGAGGCACAGGTACTGATGGTCATCTGGGCCCCAAGGAATGCACTCATGCTCCAGGTCTCAGGAGGCATCGCCTGAGGTTGTCTGGGCTCTAATGTGTGGTGCTGAGTATCTCATGCAGGCCTGAGGGTGGTAAGAACTCCGGGTATCAGGTGGCAGTGCCTGAGGGTGCACGGGTGCTGGAGCACAGCACACAGGATTGCACACGGGCCCCAAGGAGGTGTGCGGGCTCCTGGATATTGGGTGGCGGTGCCAGAGGGTATCTGGGCTCTGATGCGCATCACAGAGGCTCCTGCGCAGGTGAGAGAGGTTCAGCTTTGGGTCTTGGGTGGCAGCACTACAGGGTGTTGTGGACCGAGGTGGGGCACTGAGGGCCTCCCAGGTCCTGGGTGGCGGTGTTGGAATCCAAGATGGGGCACAGAGGGCCACCCGGATCACACTGGAGCACTGGAGTCTGAGGCAGGGCATGGAGGGCCATCTGGGTCACTCAGGAGGGTGCAGGAGTCTGAGGCGGGGTGCAGAGGGCCGTCCTGATCCCACTGGAGTGCTGGTGTCTGAGGCGGGGCACCGAGGGCCGCCTGGGTCATGCAGGATGGTGCAATTGCCCAAGGCAGGGTGGGGAGAGCTGCCCAGGTCATGCAGGATGGCTCAGGTGACCGGGCCAGGACACAGAGGGCTGCCTGGGTTGCTCTGGAGGGCACCAGAGTTGGAGCCAGGGCATGGAAGGATGCCTGGTTCTCTCCGGGCATGGGGGTCCGAAGCGCGGGTGTTGGGGATCTCTCAGACTTGTAGTACAGTGGGGGGGAGGTGCACGGCTCTGGCAGGAGCCCATGCTAGGGCAGCCTTTGAAGGGTGTTCATGATCTGCTGTTAGGATGGCACCACCACTCACAGAATTCTGCTCCATTTTCTCCTCCTGATTTGCTGGTGGAGGGGGCTATTAGCCCCGCTGTAGGGTCCAGGGGAAGATGGCTCCTTACCAATCCTGTTGACACAGGATTGCAGTTTTCTTTGGGATTATGTAGCTGGTACACTCTGTGTCTGTGTATTCATACTCTGGTTACTGGATATTGGGTTTTGGTTCTTCTATGGCTATGCAATGTTGTTTAGTTCTGAGCCTCCAATGCGATTTTGAGACAGGTTTGTTTAGGGGTTCCTATTCCATCGCCATCTTGGATCCTCCTTTCCTCCATTCTGTTCCATTTCCCCCTATTAATAAAATTTAATTTATTTAAACCTAGATGGCATATTTTCACATAAGTAAGACTTAAAAGAGTTAAAAAAATCACTTAGAAAAAAAATTACTAAAAAGTCTGAAAGTGTTAAGCATAGTATATTCATCTGTTAGTTGACTAAGCACTAATAAAAAACTATAACAGATATTGTCCCAGAGCTAAGGGAAGAATAGACCCCTCATTTTTTTTTTTCTTCTGCATCCCTTTTTGAGCAAAACAAAGCAGGGGAATTCTGTGTATCAGCCTTGATTCTGGAGTTGTAGTTTTTTAACCTCCAAAGGACTTCTGGTTTTATAAGAACAGAGATTTTCATCATGGTATTTTTATTTTGTATTTATATTTTTCTCAGCATTTACCTTCAATTTTGAAGTTTTGAAGGGACCAAGGGAATCAGAAATATTATTCTAGGTAGTTATTTCATAATAATAACTGTTCTCGTTAATAAACGCTTGGGAAATATACATGCATATGATGAAATATGTCCTCTAGATTTCCTTTCATATTGCTCACCTCAAATCAATAGGGTAGGAAGCAGAGAGTAATTGATTCTGTTTGCTTACAAAACAGAATTTAGTGCATTATGGTAGAAAAGCATAGATATTCTAATATTTAAATAACATGTAAATATCCTTAAATTTTAAAATAACTGAATGAATTAACAATCCACTTAACATTTTTGTTATATTGCAGAGATCAGAGATTTTGATTAGCTTTTTTACCTTGCTATTTACACTTTCAATCAAAATAAAATGTTGGACTTGTCAGGTTTCTGTTGTTGTTTTTGCTGTTGTTGCTGTTAATACAATTCTACTTGATGGATTCTTCATTTTTGAAGTTGAAAATAATTATCCAGTGTTAACTTGCAAATGATACGGTGGAGTGAACCAAGTAAAGCAATAAAAAAAGGTGATTTGAAATAATTCATGTAATCTATTCTGTTACTTTAAATTTCCTTTTATGTAAATGTGATAGTATATAACCTCTCTGTCATGGTTAGATATAGAATGTCCCTTGAAGAGCTCAAATATTAATGATTAGAGTTGATGTAACTAACTCATGAGGTTTGTAATCTCATCAGTGGATAAATCCATTGGGATAGATTTACTATGGCCTGGGGGATAACCTAGGTCAGTAGGATGTTGCTGGAGAAGGTGGGTCCCTGGGACTTTGGCCTTAGAGATTGTGCTTGTGCCTTTGACTCCTTTTGCTTGCTTGTTCTTCCCTCCTCTAAGTTGTATGGTCAGTCATTTTTGGATTATAACAGTGAGAATGCTGACTGAGACACTCTCTAATCCATATATACATATATATATCTTTATATATATCTTTATATATATATGCATTATTTATTTATTCTAACAGATTCAAACTGGAATCCAAATTTTAGTTTACTATAATTACGTCAAAGTCTACTTACATTTATGGCAGATAGTTCACTCTACTCACCAGTATGGCTCATTTATGGCTTGCATACAGTACAATTTATTTGTAGATTGATTAAGATTTATTTATGACTCTAATGCTCTAGTTAAATATTTTAAATATCACTATAATTCACTATGGATTTTTTCCTGACAAAGACATGTTTTATTTATAAAGTACCCTGTGCCCTGGTCCAAATTAAGCCCATAATTAATTTTATTTTGTATCAAAGTATCCCTTGGAATCAAGAAAAAAGTTGAATACATCTAAAATTATGTATTATTCCATCTGGTAAATGTTCTTCTATTTAGAAAAAAACAATTCTCTCATTTTAATCCCATGGAAACTTTAAATATATACGCACAAACACACATACACATATAGTGCATTTTTTTGTCTTTTTGTGTGTCTTTTTGTAGCAAAGCAAGTTAAAATTATGAATCTGCCTTTGTTTCTAGAGTTGTATGTATGTGTGTGTGTGTGTATGTGTGTGTGTGTGTGTGTGTGTGTTATGATGATTTTCCTTATATTTTCTTCTAAGAGTTATATAGTTTCAGATCTTATGTTTAAATAAATCAATTTTAGTTGATTTTTGTTTTGATATGGTGAGACACAGGGTTTTATTTCTTTTTAAAGTTTATTTTCTTACAGCCAAATATCCCTGACCAGAACAATATTCTCCAATGCTACCTGATTATTGTTAGGGCAATATATTTACCTTGTAACACAGGTTAAAATTCCACATTAGGAATTTCTCCATTACTGTGTCCCCATGGAAACTCTCACTCATTAACTGTCCAGTTTCACTAATACAAATCCCACCTGCATTGAGATCAGCTCACTAATAAGGTCACCAATTTTATCTAGAATAAATATTTTTTTCTCTTTCTATGACCACTTGATTAGTGAGCTAACTTCTACTCTCCCTTCCTTTATAATACTAGTCTGGCCAGGCACAATGGCACATGCCTGTAACCCCACCTACTCAGGAGGCTGAGGCAGCAGTATCACCAAATCAAAGCCAGCCTCTACAGTTTGGCAAAACTCTGTTTCAAAATAAGTGAAAAGAGATGGAAATGTAGCTTCATGGTAAACTTCCCTTGAGTTCAACCCCCAGTACCAATAAAAACAGCAACAACAAAAATATCATGCTAAGAGAAGATCATGCAAAGTAAGATTAGCTCATTTCAGAAAGTGAACGGTTGTATGTTTTCTCTCATTTCTCTCATGGAAGCTAGAGAGATGTTGGGTAAGAAAAAGGACTTCAGATGAAGGAGGAGAGACTCCAATGGAGCAATGAAGGCATTTAGGGGAAGGGGAGGAGGAGACTTGATGAAGGCAACAGTACAAATAATGCTATGTACACATTAGAAATTATCAATATCAATCTCAATGATATGTATAGGAAGAAGAGGCAGTGGGGAGGGATCTGAAGGGAAACACACCAAGTGTCATGTACATGTATGTTCCTATCAATCTATGTCTCATTATGATGTATAATAACAATACACCAATGAAAATATATTGAAAAATCAATAAAACAAAATAAATATTAGTTTCACATTTCCATGTGGCTTTCTTTAGCTACACATCCCTCTCATAACTACTTACATAAATTTTACTTAAATCTTCCTGTTATATACAGACATAGTGACCTTTCCACACAATAATACACAGACCATAACATGAATAGAATTTTTTAGATTTCATTTTTTTTCCTTTTTGTGTAACTAGATTGTGACAGTGTGGAAAATTAATCACATTAATTCTGGCATTCTCTGCATACTGGACATATTAGTCACTGCTAATTATTTGTTGAGTGAAAAAACATTCAGCCTCAATGCTGTTAGTCTAGGTGAACTCCTTGCCTCTTTTTATCGCTAAGTTCCATATCATGACCTTTGAATTAGCACGCAATTGATTTAAATCTCTGCACAGCAACTGCCTATAGGGATTTGAGCAAGTCTTTTTACATCTGTGAAACTTAGCTTTATCATCAATAAAAATAAACCCGTGGTTTAGACTCTTTTATATTTAATGTGATTAAGCTACCAAAGATGATGTGAGAGTGCAGCAGCGAGGGGACAATGAATATTAAGTATAGAGAATAAAACTGCAAAGTACTCTAAGCACTACCCTATTCCCTAACCTATGTGGAGGGCCTTGATTTTATAAGATGTTTAGCTGTAACAGTGATATAGAGAGGAAAAGAGACTGATGAATAGAAAGAGACAACATGGGGAAATATACAAAATAATAATACCATCGTTACTTCCTTTTCCATCTCTGTCCCACAATCTCTTTATTGGTACTTTTTTATCCCTTTATTGTATTTTTCATTTTGCTGAATTTCACTAAGTGTGGTGAGTACTATGTCTTATACGGACTAGGAGATCTTTCTTTTTACCTTTGTTCTATCTGCATATTCATCTTTAATTATATTATCTTTCTTTTTTACTTCCTATTTTCCATGTTGTTAAAAATCAGCTGAAGAGCTTTAACATGTTTAGTAATGGAAGATGGAAAAGAAAATTATGCTGTAAACATCTATCCGTGTAGTGTAATTTCTCAGTCAATGAATTTTCTTTTTTCCTCATGTATATTTGAAGTTATATACTGTATTTGCTCAAATAAAATGTGATTTATAAATTACTACTCTCAATTGAGCTAGGATGATTTCAAATTAAATCTTTAAGAGTATTAACATCTTAGATTAATAAACATAATAATAGTATACAATTTTGATGACACAAAAACTGTGTGTTTGTCATATTGCTAAGAGTAAGAAGAGAGTTCACCCCAAAATAAGTTAATGTACTTTGTATTAAAAAGTTAACCTAGCTTTTAAAAGATCAGTCAATATATGTATGTATGCTTATCTCTTCTGATAAATAGAAAAGTAAAAATTATATTCATATTGGGACCTGCAGTAGTAATGCTACCTGAAAATATGTCAGCATTAACCCTACATTACCTGATATTATTTCCACATTTAAGCCATTATGCAGAGTTAATATTTTATACCACCTCTTCATATTCAAAGAAACCTTGCTATTCATTTCCACTTTCATAATGCCTCCCCAGGTTACCTTTGTATTTTTGTTTGTATTTCACTATTGCTTAGTTTTAGATAATTAGATAAGAGTCTTTCAACATTAGTTAGTTTTAGATCATTATGCATATTGCCTTCTCTAGCTTGCAAAATTTTTATATACTTAGTAGAAACTAACTTATTTCTTTAAACTGAAGAATAATGAATGGTTGAATAGCTAACTGCATTATCCACCTATTTTAGTTATTATAATAAAAACAAGTGAGTTATTCAATTTTTCCTCTTTCCTCAAGTCCACCTTCCTGTTAACAATGTCCCCAACTTCTCATGAACCATTTAATTTTCTCCAAAGATATAAGAATAAGCCTCCTGTAACCCTCATGGATTCTACTTTTTGCTCCAAATCAACATATATGGTGATGATTATTTGAAGATTTTTCTACATTAGGCCATGTCCAATTCCCCAATGGTTACAGAGTCTTATGAAAAACAAGGTAACAAAATCCTTTAGTTTTAGTATAAATATGTTCTCTAAAAAACTTACTAGGACCCAATTTGGAGTTTAGAAACCAATGAGTTAGTGTAATGCCAAACACATGTAAAAATGGGTCCTGTAAATTTCCAATGAGAGATGACTCATTACTTTGAAGGCATTGATCAGACAGATGTTACATTGAGTTATTTCCTCTAGTTTCTCTCATTTATCCTTCACTTGTCAGTGTATGTGAGAAATACAGTTTTACTGGGTCAATATTCCTAGTCTGCTTAGTGCTCATCGTTTGCTCTTAGTTCCTGGGACATTGAACATGTATGCATCTATTCTTGCAAGAAAATGATGCATAATTAATTTTGCATAGTAATGTTCTTTGAGTAATTATTCAGTAAATAATCATCCAGCATTACTTAAAGCTGTTTCTACTTGCAAATGAAATAGTTACTCTTTGCAATCTTGTCCAAGGCTCATCAACACATTAAGAGTTAGTTTTTGTAGCTCTATATTTGTTTGCAATTTTAATTATTGCAAATTTTAATTATTGTAGTTGTTAGACCATGCATGTTGATCCCATAACCAAGAAGAAAGCTATTTATTGAAATGTATGTATTTACTGAGCATTGCTTTGACAGAGGGTTAGTGATCTCTGTTACCACTAAACATAAGTTCAATATTCAACAAATTCAGCATTTGCCAAAATACAAAGAAATACTTATTATGACACGTTTAGAAAGTAACAGCAGAGTGGAAATCAGAACATTCTTTAGCTAGCTTAAAATTATGAAATTAAAGTCATACTGTGAATCAAGACTTTCCTGAAAGTACTATTTTTTTTCTGACAATGAATGCTCCTTAAGCTCACTCTACTTGAGACTTTTGATGCACTTCATCTCAATGAATTTTTCCCATGCAATTAATTGAGTTTTCTAGAAAATTATTTGTTCATATAATTCATACTTGTGTAATAGTTGGTCTGGTTTGTCAACTTGACTCACCCCAGATCATGTGACTTTGGTTGTGTAACAGTGGATTGAACCAGAAGTCCTGCCCTGAATGTGGGTAGCAGGGTTCCGATAGGTGCAGGACTTGGATAAAAGAAGGAGAAGGCCACGTAGAAGAAGCCGCTACTCTTCCTGAAGAGAATGTATCTGCTCTCGTTTGAGATCGTCAGTCTGCAATTTTGCCGTTTCCTTGAGGAGCTTCTTGATCTTCTGCTTTCGTCTGGATCCTCGGCCTCCAGTCTTTGAACTGAAGCTTCGCCGTCATTTCTCCGAGGAGCTTCCTTGTCTCCACATCTTGGACTGGACTTTGAACTGAAGCTTTGCTGTCATTTCTCCGAGGAGCTTCCTGGTCTTCACATTTTGGACTGGACTGAATTGGTGGTTGCCTCAATCGTGGGGCTCCGGCTCTTGGACCACCGGACCAGCTGCTGATTCCTCTGACTTTTCACATGTGGTCGAAATTCAGGACTGCATTGTGAGCTAATCTAATAAATCCTTTTTTTCCCCCCTTCATTCTGTGAATTCTGTCAATATTCTGTTGATCTGTTGAACCCTGACTAATACAACTTGTGTTTGTTACCAATGCAAAAAATTATTTTAGCTAACTATATTGAACTTCATATCTATCATATGAACAGATCTCTCTCATAATACAATGTGTTTAGAAGCTAGATATTTTTCTCCAATTTTTCTAACCACTAAAAGAAAATAGACTTTGGAGCATGAAAATATGTATTTAAACTCTACCTCTGCTGCTTGTCTGTCATGAAGTCACATTAAGCAAACATGACGCTTCATGTTTAATCTCCAAAATGAGTGAAAGATGTAGTATATAATAAATCCTTTTTCAAGTATTGAGAGCTTATCAGTAATATATATATATATTTATATATACACTATATAATGCCTAGTATATATAATTATACAATGGCTAACATAATTTTTATTTTATAAATATAAAAATTAATGATCTTTATTGAATATTTAGAGATGTCTCAAAGGTTGAACCCTTATAAAAACTAAATTATTTGGCTCGAATAAAGAAACTCTACCCAAGTAATCTTTATAAGTAATAGTTATTAATATTTGTGTGGGACAGTTTTATTAGTTGTTATATTCAATACACAATTACAATCATCTCATGAGAAACTATTTGGAGTAAAATCAGCAAAATCTGCAAGCACGGTTTCCATTCATCTCTTTGGAGCATATACTCATCCCCACTAGACTCTATCTGTATTTATTCATCATCCTGTGCCTTCAGGGAGCTGCCTTTTGTGATATGCTCAGAATTAACAGTTTTAATCTGTAAGAAGTTCTGTCTGATAAGATTTACTCAGAACCTCACAGGGGAAGAAGTTCCACTGATCTATTCTTAGAATGTAAATTCAATCATTCTTAAAAGCCACCAATGGCTTCACATTGTTCTTGGGATAAAGCTAAAAGTATTTGATTTGTCTCTCTCTTAATATCTTTATACAGCAGAGGTTTCTGCCCCTCCCTTCCTGTTTCTCAACATGATTCATTCACACTGGCCTTTTCCCTTCCTTTTATCTTATTTTTGTCTCCCTGTCTGGGTGTTCACTTAGTTTGATTTACAAGAATGTCTCCTTTTTTTTTCTCTACCTAAATGCTTGGCTGAAATACATTTTCTTCAAAAAAGTTGACAATTTTCTCCCACTGGAGATTAGCATCCACTCACAAATATTCTCATAGTACTTTATAATTTTCCCCCTACTTGTATAACTATTTAAATATCCCCTTGTATTTGCATGTCTATGTCTGTATTAAATCATAGGGAAGAGCTGCTCTCTTATATGCAGCAGTTCTTACAGAGTAAAAGTAGAGTAAATATTTGTGATGTGAATGAGTGAATGAATGAATCTCAAATGAGGACACACTACTTTCCCTCAGGAGCGTGTATTTTCATTTGGCTTTTTCCATTTCAATTTTCTGCTTAAGATTTATTTTTACTATATTGAAGCACTGAATAAACTTTTAATAAAATTATCAAAGCTATTCTTCTAGATACCTTCCTCCCCAGAAACATTAATATTAAATAAGGCTTCTTGTGCATATTCTATATTCTCACATTTTATTTTTAAGTTCTAATTTACTAGAAACTAAGGGAAAACAAAATTGTTAGTAGTAAAAATTTGGATAAAATAATGTGAATTGGATCAACTTTATTAGCAAATCTTCAGAAAATAAGGTATAGACTGAGTTTTTCATCATGTTTTTGATAAAGTTGTGCTAACATATCTTTGGATATGTAGAATTAGAGTCTTGTATACAATTCCTCTCTTCATAGTACTCTGTGCTTCCATCCCTTGATAAAATTATCTACTTCATTCTAATAATTTATTTTTTTCTAATAATTTAATATCCTGGCTCCTTCCCTCAAAGACTGGGATCTATGTGGGAACAAGAAACACAGGACTTTTATTTAATTATCACAAATTGTTTTCACTTATTGTTTTAATTAACAAAATAAGGTTTTATATAAGCAAAGTGACATGAGATAGATAAAAGAGTGATTAAGGGAAGGTTTATAAGGGTTAGAACAACTTCCAGGAATCTAAGAAGGCTTTTGATGAGAGGTTCTGATCAATGTTAGTAGGAAGAAAACTCAAACATCTGACAGCAATGTAGCAGTTGTCTGGGAAAATGCTGAGGCCAGCACAGGTGCTTTAATGATGAGAGATGGTATACACCCTAACAATGGAGGGATCGCCCTTTCTCAACTCTATTCTGCATTTATCAATGTTCTTTAAAGATATTCAGAAAAACTCACCAATCCAGATCATTTGTCCTGAATCAGTCCCTGCTTTGAAGCTGACAGTCACTGTAGGCCAAGGAATAAAAGGAAATAAATCCTGGGTTTTAAGTCAAATGTTATTATCCATGATTATAAAAGAAATATTTGGAAAGGCATGGAGTTCCTTAAGATAAATTTCTCCAATTGTATTCTAGATGGAACTTTAGAAACAACTAATATGAAGGTAAAACCTTAAATTAAAAGTGTAGAAAATGTTGGGAAAATGACACTGACAGCAGGTAGATGTATATATTCTTTTCAAAGAATACAAATGGGCTCCAAAGTGCAATCCTCCTGTCTCAACCTCCCAAATACTGGGATTACTGGTGTATGCCTCCATACCTGGGTGACTTTGAATATTCACAATAAACAACAGCAACAACAACAAATTGGGGCTGGGGAAGTAGCTTAGTGCTAGAGTGTTTGACATAGGTGAGATCCTACATTCAATCCCCAGCACTGCCCAAACAAAAACAAATAACAACTCCTGGAAATAAAAAAAAAACCTACATGAAAATATATCCCCACAGCTCCACAATACAAGCACATGGTGAAAAACTCTCCACTCAACAAACCTATAATGTTATTGGCATCTGTTTAGTAAAACAAACAAAAAAGACAGTTTCACCTCAGAAAATAAACCTGAAAATATTCAAAAGGTATTCATGAAAAAGCAGATGAAAATGGAAAGGTCTGTCTTCCTTGCTGCTAAATACATGCAAGAGGTTTACAGGAAGAAGCACTGGAGGAGCTGGACTAACATTATTCAAACTGACTAGTGAGTCCTTCCTTGTGTACATAAGGAAAGAGGAGGTCCAGAATGAAATTTCATTAGGTAATAGCACTAGAAAATCTATAGGCACAGACAATAGGACTTAGGAAAACTATTAAAAAATCAAAAAGAAGGCATTTCAGCCTAGCATGGTGGCACTTACCTGCAATCCCAGTACTTGGGAGGCTGAGATAGGAAGATTGCAGGATGGAGACCAGCCCAACTTCAGCAATAGTGAGATTGCAAGTTACCATGACCCTATTTCAAAACAAAAAGTAAAAAGGGATGGGGGTGTGGCTCGGAGGTAGAATGTTCCTGAGTTCAGTTCCCAGTACCAAAGTTCTATGAGATTAGAAATATTATGAAAAGTTTGCCTCATTCTGAGAGTTAGGAAAACCAAATTTAAGTAGAAATGAGGAACATGGAAGTACCAGTGTAAAATCCCATAGAAAATGTTACAAGAAATAAAAAGTGAGAGAGAAGAGTGGAAGAGTAAACAGAAGAATTACTTCCCTATAAACAGTAGGTATTCCAAAATATGCATACAAGAATATTTAAAAGACATGATACTATTTTAATAGAGGAAAATAACCAAAGATGTATAAGCATTATATAGATCAGAATTAGAAAAACTGAGAATGAAGAGAGAGAACTTCAAAAACAATTATATAATAACTAGATAATATCTATCTTCAGCTCAGGAGCCTTTCCATGGCCTGCCCCAAGCAGATCAGCACACAGAGGTCCCATGAAACAGATGAATGTCTCTGCTCACCCACCCACCCACAAGCCTGTGAAGCAGCCAAGCAGCCTTCCTCCAGTGGTTCTGCCCACCACCAATGCCAGGAAGAATCCAGGCAGCCCTAAGCATCCTCTTGTCCCAAAAATGGTTGAGCAGCCTGTTCTCAGAAGTATGGCTTGATGAGGCTCTGAGAATCAGATAGGTGATGGTACCCTCCCAGCTTCAGCTTCAGGTATCAGCTAACAGAATTCCTGATCAAGTTGGTTCCTGAGGCCCCACAAAGTCACCTGAACATTGTTTGGACAGTGACAGATACTTCATATAAACACACTGATGTGGCCCAGCCTCTTCATGACCCTGAGACTTTGACTAGCACCCTATCTTGTTACTGGGCATACTGTACCAAACTCACCTTGGACTATCAGCATGGACCTACCCTCACATGACCTGTGGAAATTGGTGAGCATTCTACCAATGCATCACTGTGCATCATTCTCAGAGCTGCCAGCAAATAAACCCTGCCTAAGATAGCTGCAGTACAATCCTATGCCTTAAACATAGGTCATTGAGTAACTGAAGAAGCTATATAGACACTTCATTAAATCTTAAACCAAAAGCCAATGTAACCTAGCCTTCCAATCAAAGCCAATGCAGCTTATCCTATTGACAATTTAAGACACATTGCCAGTAGAAAGCCTCACTACATAAGTCATTCTATAAAATCAGTTGAGGTAACTGATTTGCTAGACACACACAATCAATGTAGGGACATAAAAAACATAAAAAAACAAAAGTCATATATTGCTTCCAAAGGAAAGCAATAACTATAGCAAGAGACCCCAAAAGAAAGAATATTGGTGCATCACCTGAAAAATAATTTAAATAACAATTTTAAGGAAATTCAAGGAGATACAAGGAAATATAGAAAAATTAAATGCAATCAGGAAGATAATTTATGATATGAATCAGAAATTCAGAAAAGAGATAATAAAAAACAAATATAAAACATGATGTTAAAGAACTCAACTGAAATTTTAAAATATGGTTGAAAGCCTCCCAACAGAATAGGTCATGCATTGAAAAAAAATTCCGAGGTTGAAAACAAGTCTTTGGAAGTCATTCAGCCACACAAAAACCAAAGAGAAAAAATAAAAAGAAAAGAAAAAAATGAAAAAGTTCTTGAGAGATATGGAACACAATTAAGCAAATAAGTATTTGCATTATGAATGTATCAGAAGGAGAAAGGGCAAGAAAAACATAGAAAACCTACTCTATGAAATAACTACAGAAAACTTCCCAAAGCTTATGAAAGATATGAATATCAAGATCCAGGAAGCTCAAAAGGACACCAAATAGATTTGACCAAACAAGATTCTCTGCAAGGCATATTATACTCAAATCGTCAAAACACAACCCAAAAAGAATTCTAAAAATAGGAATAGAGCAATAACAAACCACATAAAGGGAATATCCATTAGACTAATAGCAGATTCCCCAGCAGAAATCTTATAGGAAAAGAGAATGGGATCATATATATTCAAAGTTCTAAAAGAAAAACTGCCAACAAAGAACAATATACCCAGAAAAGTTCTCTTTCAAAAAATGAAAGATTGATGAAGTTTTTACAAGACAATCAATAACTAAGAGAATTCATCACCACCAAAACCAGCCTTAAAATAAATACTTAACATCGTCTATCATCTTTCATTAGAAGTGAAAGGATGATATTTCACACTATCAAAACACTAGAACAAAACTCATTAGTAAGTACAATACACAAAAGAGAAAAAGAAGATAAACCCTACACAATTTGGAAAGCCACCAAAGAGAAAAGATGAACAATCAAGGAAAAAATGGAACAAATATATATATACAAAGCCACCAAAATATATAACAAAAGTACAGGAGTATGTAATTATTTACCAATAGTAACTTTGAATGTAAATGTGTTAAATTACCCAATTAAAGATGTACATTGGCTGAATGGCTAGAGAAGCAAGACCCATTGATATGCTATCTTCAAGAAATATATGTTACCAGGAAAGACCCAAATAACTTGTATTTGAAGAAATGGAGAAAGGTATACAATGCAAATGGAAACCATATTTGAGCAGGAAAAGCTACACTTATGTCAGATAAAATGGGTTTAAAATAAAGTAATACAAAGAGACAAAAATATTACTATATAATGACAAGTGGGTCATTTTAATAACAACAGTTATGAATATACATGCACACAACATCGGAGTACTCAACTATAGAAAGTAAACATTACCAGAATTATTAATTTTGCCTGCTCACTATTGCTGAGCTTCCCTCCAACTTTTCCCAAGGTCTTCCTACCTGATTTTGATGGCGTAGAGCACTTTAGTCTTACTAGTTTTACTTTAGTTTTACACTTTAGTTTTACTTTAGTCTTAAGGAGCTGCTACATTTCTATGGGCTCCTCTGATCTGCCATATTTATTGGTATGCAAGTTCTTTTTAAACTATTCCAAAGTACTGAAATGGAGGGAACCCTTCCAAAATTATTCCATGATGCCAACATTACTCTGATACCAAAACCCAACAAGAATACATGAGTTCACAATTAACAAAACTCCAAATGTCCATAAATGAATAAACAAAATGTGCTATATTATGGAATACTGCGCAGCAATAAAAAAATCATATGCAATTCCACTTACATAAAATTAGAGGAATTATAAAATTTTATATAAGATAGAAAGCAGATCAGTGGTTACTTGGGAAGAAAGGAAGGTGGGACATGGAAACATGTAAGTGAAGAAATACAAAGGAACATAAAGAAATTTGGGTAACTAATGGATATATTTATCATTTTTATTTTGCTTATGGTTCCATAGATGTATGCAATTGTCAAAATATTTCATCTCAAAATGTGAATAAACACAATGTGTTATTTTATTCATTAAATTATATATGAGAAGTTAAAATAATAACATTTTAATTACAGTTTTTGATAAAAATACTAAATTATGAATGCATTTTTGTGATGTTATCAAATATGCTATTTTGAAGATGCTAAGGCTTACATGATTATATAGTATACACACAGCATTTAAAAACAACACACACACACACACACACACAAAACAACAAATTCATCTTAAAACAGTGGCAGAATACCAATGAAATACAATCTATGAGTCTGGAAGGGTATATACTGTGCACTGTATTCCACAAGGAGAAAAGCCCATGTTAATATGGAATATGTTTCTTGTAGAAACAAAATATTTTAAGATAGTAAGAATACTGTGTTCTAAGGAGAATGATGTAAATGATAAACAGTTCAAACAGCAGCACTTGAATTTAAAATATTCACTAAAATACATTTAAGATCAAAATAATAATTATGTGTAATTAAAATGAATTTAAAGCATATTGCATTTTATCTTATGTGCTAGTCCTTAAGAACATTTAATTATGGGAATTGGCACATAAGGCATTACTAAAATCTGAGCGAAATCTTATGTAAAGAGGATGATGATACAGACTTATTTGCTGTCTAATTTCCTTTAAAATAAATATAGACCCTTTATTTGATAAATACATATTGAGTTAAAAGAAATTTCTATGTAATAAAAACAGTATAATGCTGACTTTATTTAGTTATTTTAGGATTAATAAGGTAGCAGAGATGGAACTGGCGCACACTTTATACTTTATATTTAAGTAAAAATAGATATTATTACTTTTGAAAACACATAAACATGCATACATAATCAAATTAAATATTTATAATTAGAAAATGTTTGTTTCTGAATAATATTGCATTATTTTTAGAGGAAAGGAGGGTATTTTCTGCATTAGTCACAGAAGCCAGACAGTGCAGTCTCTGTCACATTTGGTAAGTGGTCAGAAAAGTGATATTGAAAGGTGGATCACCAGAGCTTACTCCTTTAATAATCAGATAAAATGTGATTTTGAAATGAAAGGCAAAAGACAAAGGTGAAAATTGATTGTGTTATAATCATGACAATATTGTAATGCAAATACTAGTATGAAGAAAGGTATTGTTCATATTCAATGTGCTTAAAATTATGCTAGTAAGGTCAAAATAAAAAATATCCCAAGTTAGTGAAAAATGTATTCCTCTATTTAGCATACCAAACTAAACAAATCATGGGGACCAGAAATCACTTTATGTATGGTTATGTGTGCATAAAGAACACCTGGTAAAATTTTAACCTCAATAAGGCTATATCTTTAGAAACATTCTGACCCCACAAAATCTGTGTCTGGAAAATAATACTGCAGTGGGAAAACAAGGACCAATTTCAACTCATATTCAGAACGGTCCTAGTACCAACTTGTTCATTTCTCTTTCAAGATTCCATGGAATTAAATAATTTAGCTACTCTATTTACATATTCATTTTAACATGCTATTTTAGGATGCACTTTTACAGATAGCAAATACCACAGTAAATTAATGGGAATAAAACCAATATTTAAAAATAACTGAAGCAACTTTGGTTGGCTTTGTGTTACTGTTATTTTTTCTTTATTATTGCAGAGTGTACTTTCAATCTATTTTGAATATAGTATTTTTGCAGCATAGTGATTTTATATTCTATTAAAAAGTGCTTACTTTTCAAACATTAAAATGAAAAATAATGTTTTGGAGTTTTACCATCATATCTACCTAGACCCTAAGTTATATTTAGCATATTCTATCTATCTTGTGCATGATAAGTAGAGCAAGTCCTACTTTAAAGAAAGAAGGACTGTTGGTTTAAACAGATGGCTATGTGTCCTCCCTGATTCAAGGGTCACCATGGCAACCAGGAAAGAGGGGGTGTTGCCTAGCAACTGGAAACATTAATGAAGAGATTTCCCAACTGTAGAAAAAAAAACACTGGGAAGAACTTCAGGATTTGGCATAAATGTATACCAAATTCATCTACGAAACATGATAAGAACATAATCACAAATCTGGAAGGTATAAGGGAAAAAATTAAAATAATAGTTTCATATTAATAACATATTTACTAAAAAATATGACAAACCCCTAATACTGCTAATGTTCTCTCTTGAAATGTAATAAAAAGTTGGATTAGTTATGAAATCTAATATCATATGTTGTATTACAACCTGCCATTTTAGATGTGACCAGGGATTTATCCAGTTGAGTTGCTACTCTATACCACATTTATTAACACATGATACAGTCACTCAGAACATTCCAGGGTGCTTTCTCTTGAGGCAGGATAGGCACTGTCAATGTCTATGTTACTAAAATTATATCTTTCCATTGAAATTGTCTTTCATATTAGCATTTTCCCATGTATTATATTCTAAAGCTAATCTTGAAGAAAGGGTTCAGATAGACTTTTTAAAGAAATGCAGTTGTGGAAATAGAGTAAATTGGGTTTCTATGATAGATCTCTAAGTATTTCACTATCTTTGTGCTTCATATGTTCCCAATTCTAAATACAAATTTTAATGGATATTCTAAGTCAGGTTTGATACAATTCTGTCTACACATTTTATTATTTAAAATACATATGTTAGCCGGGCATGATGGTGCACGTTTGTAATCCTAGTATTTGGGAGGCTGAGACCGGAGGATTCAGGTTCATGGCCAGCCTCAGCTACTTAGTGAGGCCATCTGCAACTTAGTGAGACCCTGTTTCAAAATAAAGAATACAAATTAGGGCTGGGGGTGTAGCTTGGAGGTAGAATGCCCCTGGGTTCAATCCCTGGTACCAAAAAAAAGGATTAAAATACAGATGTTTTCAAATGCCTATTTATTGATTACTGCTAGTTTTAAAGTGATGATATCATTATCATTATCACCATATCATAAAAGTTATTTCTCAATTATATAGATACTTATGTACAACACCGACATCTTACTAGGCACGAATTGTTTATTGTCATACTGATAATTGTTAAATGTCATATGACTAATCTTAACAAAATGTCTACAAGTTGGCATCTCCAATTTAAGAAGTAGCAATGGAGACTAATAAAGCGTAATCAGTGCAGAGTACACAATTTTTGTACTCAGTACTACTACTTTTTATCCTTTTCTTTGGTGCATTGTAATTGTACATCTTACTGAGGTACAAAGCCATACATCAAACATATACACAGTCTTGGTGTGTCTTCCTTCAGGTTGTACCTCACAATCTACCTCTCCCTGTACATAGCAGTGAGATTGGTAGTGGTGCCTTCATACAGGGGCACAGCATATTTTGAAGTGTTTCTTTCATCAGTTCATCCTTTTTTCCTTCCCCCCTCCATCACCTTTTCCCCTTCCACTATTCTACTGGTCACTCTCCTCAGTTATTTAAAGTCTCTGTGCCAGACCTAGTGGTGCACACCTGTAATGTCAGTACCTGGGAGGCTGAGACAGGAGAATCACAGGTTTGATTACAGCCTCAGTAACTTAGTAAGACTCACAGCAACCTAGAAAGACCCTGTTTCAAAATGAAAAAAGGGATGGGAATGTGGCTCAGAGGTAGAATGCCCCTGTATTTGATACCCAGTACACACACTCACACACACACACACACACACACACACACACACACACACACACATCTCTTGTGCTTCCTACTTTCTCTCTAGCTTCCACATATGAGAGAAAACACTTAACCCTTGACTTTCTGCGACTGACTGATCTCACTTAGCCTATTCTCTAATTCCATTTTCCCGCAAATGACATAATTTTGTTATTCTTATGACTGAATAAAACTCCATTGTGTATATACATATTTTCATTATCCATTTATCTGTTGACAGACACCTAAGTTTGTTTCATACTGCTTTTAAACATGGTCTACATGACTTAAAACCTTCAAAACTGGGAGTTGATTATGATAAACAGGAACTACATGAGTTGAAAACCCACCTCCAAGCACTCCTGTGAAAGTTATTAAATCACTCTGCCAGCCAATTTCCTCATTTAAAAATGTGCCTACATGTACTCACTCTTCAAGGTTTTTATAGCTTACTATACAAAAAGCAAAAATAAACAGATTTTAAGAATGAAAGGAATTAGCCTACATAAAGCTCTCTCTAATACAGGGATATGCATTGACACCTAGAAGGAAGATTACACAAAGACAGCTCAAGTGGGATTATTCTACAACTTTTCCTGTCTCAAGTTTATGATGCCAGAAAATATTTTTTAAACATTATATGATAATGTGGGAGAGTATTCATTGTAGTCCGAATAGCTGTCTGAATAAATATTGAGATGAGAAACTATTATGTGATTCTATTTACTGGTATCTACAAATATACGGAAAATAATTATACCTGCCTTTACAGGTTTATTTTGTTTTAAATATCACTCTCTCATGCTTAGCAAATGCTATCAAGATATTCAAATTAATTGGCTTCTTGGTGGAAGATTTATAATATCGATAAATGACTGGAAAAGACATGAATTTCACAAATATCTCTTTCTGGGTTAAGCAAAATGTATTATTTCATAAATTAATATATAATTATGTACTGTGTTAGACCCAAACAATGATCACACTTTATTGTTCCTCTTAGTTTTAACCACCCATTAAGATGTTTCTATTAGGAAAAATTAATTTGTTATCATTTCTCTATTCTTTCAAATAATTCTCAGAATAGACATCTGATAACCATTTGGTAATAGTGAAACATAAACTATAAAATTATCAACACTGATTATAGTTGTGTGTAAAATTCATCATTTTTCTGTTCAAATGCAATATATGTTTATAAGCAGATAGAACTGTGACAATACTACCTCGGTTGTCAAAATCTTTTAAATAAAAATTAAAAAATCAGTAGATTTGGATTATTTTTTTTCTGAGTGCTTAAAACACTTATTTATTTATTCATTTATTTTTAACGTGCTTTTATTGGTGCATTGAAGTCTTACATTGCAATGAATATCTATTTGATGTTAACATATATGCACACAGCTCTTAGTGCCCCCCACTTCCCCCCCACCGTATGAAGTACCAAGAATGATATTGGTATATTTTCACATGTACATATTGTTTATGATAGTAATTCCATTAATTCCCTTCTTTCTTGGCCTCCCCCTTCCCTTGTACCA